>PITA01002289.1:0-165793 GCA_004023965.1 Spilogale gracilis | reverse complement strand
TAATCTAGGGAGGGAAACGAAACAACAGAGACTTTGGACACAGAAACAAACTGAGGGACTTGGAGGGAGGGGGGTGGAGGGATGGGAGAGCCTGGTGGTGGGTACTGGGGACACCTAAAGCGTGGAGCACTGGGTGTGGGGAATGGGGAATGAATCTTGAAACACTGGAAAAAAAATTTTAGTAACAATAAAAAAAAATTAACTCAAAATGAATTAAAGACTTGAAAGTAAGACCAGAACCATAAAACTCCTAGAATAAAACATAGGCAGCACGCTCCTTGACATTGCTGTTGGCAGTATTTTTTTTAAGATTCATTTATTTAAATAATCTCTATACCCAATATGGGACTCAAACTCATCACCCCAGATCAGGAGTAGCATGCTCTTCTTACTGAGCCAGTCAGACACTTAAGCAATATTTTTTATATGACTCCAAAGTCAATGGGAAGAAATGCAAAAATAAATAAGGGATTAATATCCAAAATATGTAAGCAACTACTATAATTCAATAGCAGAAAATCAAATACACTAATTAAAAAATGGGCAAAGGACTTGAATATTTACTCCAAAGAATCCAAATGATTAACAGGTACATGAAAAAATACTCAGGGCGCCTGGGTGGCTCAGTCATGAAGTGTCTGCCTTTGGCCCACGTCATGATCCCAGAGTCCCAGGATCAAGTCCTATATCAGGCTCCCTGCTCTGTGGGAAGCCTGCTTCTCCCTCTCTCACTCCCCTTGCTCGTGTTACCTCTCTAGCTATGTTTCTGTCAAATAAATAAATAAAATCTTAAAAAAAGAAAGAAAAAATCACTTATCAGGGAAATTATAATCAAAATTACAAGGAGATATCTGTTAGGATGGCCACTATAAATACAAAAATATATTTTTAAAAATACATAATAAGTGTTGGCAAGGATATGGAAAAACTGGAAACCTACAACACTTATAATAGGGATGTAATAATGTAGCCACTATGGGGAACAGTATGGAAATTTCTCAAATAATTGTAATTAGAACTACCATATGATCCAGCAAACAAAATAAGTGAAATTGGGATCTTGGAAAGATCTCTGCACACAACAAAAGATAAACTGAATGGTGGTTGGTAGGTGTTAAGATAAGAGGGAAATCCAGAGTTGCTTAATGACTATAAAATTTCATTCATACAAGAAGAAAAGTTCCAGAGATCAACACTGTGCTTATAGTTAATACTGTACTATACACTTAAAATCTGTTAAGAGGTGAGATCTCATGTTGTATGTTGTTACAATATATTTTTTAAAAAACAACCATATAGAGCAGAGCTGGTCTCTGCAAGCAGACTGATTCATTCCTACTTTGAATAGAGAAATTATTATTATTATGTTATGATAATAGGTGTTCTCTTCCAGCTACTATAGAGAAGAGAGATTATATTCACGTCTTTAGAAAAGGTTATATCAGGAGTGCCTTGATGGCTTGGTCAGTGAGCCTTCAGCTCAGGTCAAAATCCCAGTGTCCTGTAATCAAGCCCCCCATCAGGCTCCCTTCTCATTGGGGAGCCTGCTTCTCCCTCTCCCTCTGCTGCTGCTCCTGCTTATGCTTTCTCTTGCCTCTCTGAGGAGCTCTCTGTTAAATAAATAAATAAACTCTTTAAAAAAGAAAAGAAAAGAAAAGGTGGAATCAAGATAGATAGAGAAAGGTACAGAGAGTTTGAGATCCTGTTCACATCAAATAACTAATGGAGCAGCATGCAAAATCACCACGGAATATCAGAAAACATTTGTGGATGAGTGTCAAAAAATTTAATAATAATTTATTATTTTATTTTATATATCAATAAAATGTGCATAAGCAATTAAGAACAACCTTACCAAGTGTATCTTTTTTTTTGAAGATTTTATTTATTTATTTGACAGAGAAAAACACAGCTAGAGAGGGAACACAAGCAGGGGGAGTGAGAGAGGGAGAAGCAGGCTTCCCACCAAGCAGGGAGCCCGATGCAGGGCTGGATCCGGGGACTCTGAGATCAGGACCTGAGCCAAAGGCAGACGCTTAACGACTGAGCTACCCAAGTGCCCCTACCAAGTGTATTTTAAAACACTTTTATTTTCTTTTAAATATTTTATTTATTTATTTGAGAGAAAGAAAGAGAAAGAGAGAGCATGAGAAGGGTAAAGGTCAGAGGGAGAAGCAGACTCGCTGCTGCGCAGGAAGCCCAATGCTGGACTCAATCTGGGATCCTGACCAGGACGGAAGGCAGTCACTTAACTAACTGAGCCACCCAGGCACCCTTAAAATGCTTTTAAAATACATAAAAACAGTACTGTTCAAGTAGCATAAGAAGCCACTTTTGAATGAAGAACGAGGATAAAGATCCCTGACATTATGTATCTTAAAACAATCATCAATAGAAAAAAAATTGAGAGAAAATGATGAGATATCTTTGAATGATGATACCCTTAAAAAGTCATAAAATCAAACTCTAGGCTAATCTTGTAGTCCAATGGCAATGATCCTTTTTCTTTTCTTTTTTGGTGTTACCTGGATTTCCATTAAAGGTCCCCCACTGCCCCAATGTGGGATTTCAAATGTATTTTAACATACGTTCCTGACAGTTGTAGTTGAAAAACATCTACAACTATTGCTTGCAGCGCTGGCCTTCCTTTGTTGAATAAATGTTTTTTAAAAAGGTTTAAAGTAAGAAACCATTCATGTTGAAAATGTTAAATGTCTTCTCTAATGGATAAATTAAGCATTACCACATCTATGTAAAGTGCATACATTTTTAATGTAAACTTTTAAGTAGGATTTAAACCAGCCTTGCAGACAGATTCAAAATAGGAGGCAGGATGGGGAAAGAATGCACAAAATTGTTTTCTTCTGTCTAACAAATAATCTTTTGTCTCTGTAATTTTAGAATAATGATTAGCCCTTAGAGTAATACAGGTACTGGAGCAATTGATACCATTTTGTAAATTTTCTGATTACATTCTTTATCCACATGTATGCCTCATTTGAGTTAATAACAAATGCTGTGTGGCATTCTATCAATCTATTAAGTATTTGCTAAATCAGCCCCATTACGAAGATGTCAGAGAGCGGGAAGTATAGTACCTTTATTAAGTATCTAGGAACTAGAGCAATGTGTCCTACAAAGGATCATCAAACTAAATGTTCCCAATTATGAGTGGGCCCAAAACTACACAATTGTTGTATCAATTTTTCTTTGAAATATAATTAGCTGTTTTTAATTTATATGAAAAATAGACCTCAAAAACAGCTGACATACTTTTTCAAGTCCCCAAGAGATTTTTAATTATTTTTTCTACAACACCAAATCTCATTTGGTGATGGACAGTAGATATAGGAGCAACTTAATCTGAAATTCATGGGCCAGATTCCTCTAAGGGTCCTTAGTGTGCTGATATGCTCTTGGGCAGGAAAGCCCATGATTTATAAAACCTTTAGCCCCACATCAAGTTTAATGAATTCCTAGTATTCTTTGTCCTCTTCCTAGCATCTCTGACCTCTATTTAGGACTTTCTCCTTATCCCAGACCCTGTTTCTGGGTCCCAGACTATTTCTCAATTCCTACACTATTGATCCCTCTTCAACACTATGTGTATAGACCAATGATATTAACCTATATTCATGCCTTACTTAAAGTTGTCTACTGATCTAGCTGGATTATTATTGACCTGGCTTCCTTCACTAATGATTCCATTATGTCTATACTTCCCCTTTCTTGTTGCAAAAGTTGGGTGTTTGTGTGTGCGCGCGTGTGTGTGTGTGTGTGTGTGTGTGTGTGTATACACATTTTATCAGCTAACCAAAAATATGAATGCATTTAATGTTAAAGTAGCAAGTCCAGTTTAAAAGAAACCAGAAGTCAGGAAATCAAGCAAAAACATTTTGGATCACATATATATAGTTAGCACTTATATAATGTAATTTCTAACTTTTAATTTTTTTAAATTATAAGCCCTGTATGTTGTTACTTGAGTATCAGTGATACACTGCCATATTGGAAAACTGAGAATTTATCTGTAAAATTACTTAAAAGTAAAAGGAAAATTCCCCAAATAGATTTTAGAATTCTCAATACTGAAATGAAAATCCATGATACAGCTATTAGGTTTCTATGTAGAAAAATGACCAGTCTGTAAAATTACACCTGTATTTATTCCAATAATACTTAGCAGTACTATAACAAACTAAGGGCTCTGTATTCAAATTTAATTTTCTAGTTTTTCCAAGTTACTCAATTGCAATGACAGCAAATAATGGGAAGAGTCAGCAATTAGGACAGATACTACATAATTGCAATCAATAATTCCCTATACTCTGTGACTTGAGTACTACTCTAAGGTGTTACCTGCCTTTATCTTTACCTAGCCAGGGAAATACCCAACATTATTTCACTCAGTAGTTAATAACATCAGAAGAATTATTTCCAAAAAGTCACTGTTATAATGGTTTCACACTACCTAGGCTTTTCCAGTAAACCGTCTCATATTTCATCTCATTTGATTTTTAAGATCTTTATTTATTTGAGAGAGAGGGCACAAGCAGAGAGAGGGGAAGAGGGAGGGAGAGAAGCAGACTCCCTGCTGAGCAAGGAGCCTGACAGAGACTCAGAGCTCAGTCCCAGGAGCCAGGGATTATGAAGTGAGCCACCCAGGTGCCCCTCATTTTCTTTTTAGATTAGGAAATCTTCACTCAAAAAGAAGCAGGTTCAGGGTCTGAAGTAATAGAATATTTTCGATCTAAGTGAATTTCATCAGGTGTGGAAATATAGTAAAATACTCCACCCTCCATGACTATAGGCAGCATGGGACTCCAGTGACAGCACTGACAATACAACAAGTTCAGGCAGAACATTTCCTCAACATGGACTAAGTTTTCCCTAGCAGGGTTCTCTGATGTTACCAAAGGCAGACAATGTCAATGTATCATGTTTTTCTTTAGCTTTGATCTACTAAGTAATTCAGGCACCAAAGCCTTTCATGAATGAAGTGATAAATAAAAACCCAATAAATAAACATGATAGAAGATGTATATTTGGCTCATTCCCTTACCTTATTCCTATCTTTATTCAAATGTCACTACAAGGTCCATTCCACCTTATTTCAAACTGCAACCCTCATCACTAGTACTCCCTACTCTACTCCAGTTATTTTCACCATAGCATTTACACCCGGGATTTCATCTAGCTAGCTAGTGATGCATATACATGTGTGTATATGACTGTGAGTCTGCGTATGTGTATATGGATATAGATATATATGTATGTTTTTTTTCTTTCTTCACTATAGTATACTCATAACCTGCTACAACAGTGCCTTGAACAAAGAAGACACCCAAATATATGTTATTTTGACTATATTAAACTCTAATATGTTCTCATGATTATCATCAAGGAATCTACTTCAGTGTTACCTACATCTTGGCAGTATGTCACGGATATTAAAGAATTTTAGTGACTCTCCTCATTACCTATGAGATTAAGGGTTTCCACATTTAGAAAATGACACTGATAAATTACATGCTTTTCTCAAAAATTATAAATTCACTCCATTTAGATTCAGAAGATGTCAGTACTTCACTGCAAAGACATGTGTTTTCTTACTGCCCAGAAGCAGTTCCTTTTTCAAAATGATAGTTATCATTTATTTATGCTGAATAAATTATGTTCAAATTTTAGCATATATTTACAGCTTTACTTCTAAGACACCAGAAAGAGTGCACTATGATCATTGTTCATTAGAATGATCAAGATCTTCTTTTTATACTATGTTCCAAAATTAACTTGCTTAACTATCCCAAAGTATGACTGAAAAATGATTTATATTTGGTGAACAAATATTAAAATTAACACTATTTCATACTACTTTGAATACAGCTAAAAATTTAATTCCTCACAAGAGTTTTATAAAATTTTTATTCCTTCCCTTATATTTCATTGAACCCTTATATTTCATTTAACCAATACTTGCTCTATATCAAAGCTTAATTAGACACTTCTTTACACTATACATATTTGCTAAATGGATATGGGAGAATTTGAGACTTTTGGGGGATGAAAGAAGAGAGAATAAAATGTAAATATTATGAGTTTCACTTTAGATAATTAAATTTGAAAAGATGAGATGAAATAGTGATACTTTCTAGGTATCTGGAAAATAAGATCAGAAGCAGATGAGAAGTCTAGATCAAAGATATAAATTTAGGAGCACCTACATAAGGTTGAAAATATGGATTCAACATGGCAAGCAGATTTTAGCAGGAAAACAGGGCCTCAAATGAAAACTCAGAATTAGGCAAAATTATTGGGGCAGGAAGACTGAAAACTCGGAAATAGAAGTAGGGTATAGATAGGTAAAAAGCAAAAGACTTTCAAGGAAGAATGAGGAGTAGTGGCATCAAATGCCAAAGAGATTGAAAAAGATGACATCTGAAAAAAGGACTTCACATTTGGACTCTAAGATAAAGGTAATAGATACATGTGCAGAAATTGTTATCTAGTATTGAAGTATTCTCCTTTGTTCTACATGGCTACACTAATAATATTATTAGACATTATATGGTACATGCTAGATGACTGATATGTGAAAGCATACCCTGAATGCCCCTTTTGATCACTATCTTGAGAATGTACAGATCCTATCCTCTATGTTCCCATTCACTAAGATATGAAAAGAAACGTGTTGTTCAATGTTCAGGGTCAAGGGCTCTGGGTGTAGCCCACCCAGAGCATCTCCTTTGTAATGAAAAATGTCTGGATGGCAGGCCTTGTTCTCCTTGGAACACTGGTCATGAGAGAAGGGAAAAGGCTGCAGATAGTTGCTAGGCTGTTTGCTATACTATAAAAGCTTGCTGCATGTAGAGTCCAGCAGTAGATGCTTTGTTGTCTACCACTCCTGGACTCCGCGTAAGAAAGTTACCCCAATAAAACTACCTCTCAATCTCTATCTCCAGGCCATTTCTTTGGTTTTGCTGGGTCATCCCCCACCCTCCTTGGCTTAGAGTTGGCCAAAGTATGGCAATGTAGACATTGGTTGAGAATAAAAGTCAGTCCAATACATAAAATACAGAATGTATGTTGTGGAGCTCTGTTAGCATATTAGAATTAAGGAAAATATAATTAATTTAGAGGCTAACATACCAAATTTTCTATAGGGAGTTCTGTGATTAAATATAAATTGATATATGAAGTCTCTAATATTTTAATTTTTAAAAAATATTTTATTTATTTAGAGAGAAACACAGCTAGAGAGGGAACACAAGCTGGGGGAGTGAGAGAGGGAGAAGCAGGCTTCCTGCTGAGCAGGGAGCCCAATGTGGAGCTTGATCCCAGGACTGTGGGATCATGACCTAAGCCAAAGGCAGACGCTTAACAACTGAGACACCCTGGCACCCCTATAATATTTTAATTCTGGAATATACCACAAATATTATGTTTAACTTAAATTAGTAAAGAAAATATCTTTTTTTAAAAAATATTTTATTTATTTGACAGAGAAAAACACAGCCAGAGAGGGAACACAAGCAGGGGGAGTGAGAGAGGGAGAAGCAGGCTTCCCGCCGAGCAGGGAGCCCGATGTGGGGCTCGATCCTGGGTCTCTGGGATCATGACCTTAGCTGAAGGCAGTCGCCCAACCAACTGAGCCACCCAGGAGCCAAAAGACTGACAGTTGAGGTGCCTGGGTGGGTCAGATGGTTACAGGGCTGCCTTTGGCTCAGGTCATGCTCTCATCATCCTGGTATCTGGGGCTTCCTGTTCAGCGGGGGAGCGGGGGACACACTGCTTCTCCCTTTCCCTCTGCCTGCAGCTCTGCCTACTTGTGCTCTCTATCTCTCTGACAAATAAATAAATAAATAAAATCTTCAAAAAGACTGACAATTGATGAGTTTAACTACTGTTAGAGGTATAAATTAATCACCACTTTGGAAAATCTTTTGGCATTATTACTATAGGTGAACCTATGTATGTAAACTATGATGCAGTGATTCCATACACCAAACAGAAATGCATGCATATGTATACAAAAACAGACATACAACAGTATTCACAACAAAAACACAAATGTCTGTCAATATCTGAATGAGTAAGCTAATTTTGATACACCGATATAATGGAATACTATAGAACAGGGATTGGCAAATGACGGCCCATGGGCCAAATCTAGCCAGCAGCCTATTTTTGCAAATAAAATTTTATTGGAATACAACCCTTCTCACTTATTTACATATTTTTATGGTTTCTTTTGCATTAAAACAGTCAAACTGAGTGGCTATGCCAGGTTGTGTAAAATGGGCAAAGCCTAAAATATTTACTCTGCCCCTTTATAATGGATGTTTGCTGACCCAGGCTATACAATAAAATGACAAACTACAGTTACATTCAAAATTGTGAATAACTGGGGCATCTGGTTGGCTCAGTCAGTTAAGCATCTGCCTTTGGCTCAGGTTATGATTCCATGGTCCTAGAATAGAGTCCCGTGTTGGGCTCCCTGCTCAGTGAGGAGTCTGCTTCTTCTTCTCCCTCTCCACCTGTACGCTCTCTCTTTTTCTCAAATAAATAAATAAATCTTTTAAAAATGTGAATAACTCTCACAAACATAGTTGTGAGTTGAATAAAAGAGGCCAGATACAGAAAAGTAGATACTCTAATTCATATAAAGTTCAAAACCAGGCAGTGCTAAACTATACTGTTCCAAGTCAAAGTAGTAATTACCTTTGGGGAGGAGGAAGGTAATATGAATTGGGAAGAACTGGTAATGTTCTATTTTTTGAATTGAGTGTTTGTTACATGGGAGAATTCACTGATTAATTGAACTGTATGTTTATGATTTGTGCACTTTTCTGTGTTACATACTCCTTTAATAAATTAGTTTTTAAAAGTAGAAAGATTATATACCAATTTATTAATAGTAGTTACCCTTAAAGTACAGGATGGAAAGAATGAGAGAAAATTTTATTTTGAATGTACACATTTCCAGATCTTTTTAACTCTTTAAAAATATTTTACTTATTTATTTGAGAGAAAGAGAGGAAAAAATAAGAGAGAGAGAGATCACAAGTAGGCAGCAGGGGTAGAGGGAGAAGCAGACTCCCCACTGAGCCGGGATCCTGATGCAGGACTCGATCACTGGGATCATGACCTGAGCCAAAAGCAGATGCTTAACTGACTGAGCCACCCACGCACCCGCTTTTTAACTTTTTGAATACACTTATTATTTTAGAAATATGAAAACAAAGAAAAAATGATATGTATGATTAAATATCTTCATCATGACATGGTCCTATACTTTTATCAACAGGATTTTATACACTGTGGGCACTTAAGTGCTAACAGGAGGTCAGAAACTAAATGCTTACATCACTCACCATCTTTAAGTTTTATGAACCAATAATACAAAACACATTTTATACCTGTCATTCTTTATGCTTTATCTAAGAGTTTCATAAATCTTATGAAACCTTCTCGTATATTTTTAAAATATGATCTTAATTATTTTTGTTAGATTATAAGCTACTCCCTTATCTTTAGTAATACTGTACATTAAACATGATGGTCTTAACTATCCCCTTAAGCTAATTCTCTTCCTTTTCAAAGAGATAAAAGAATTCAGGAATTGAAAGTGACATTTAAAAATGGTTCTAGCATCTACCAATTGTTGTTTAAAGTAAAGATTTAAGAAAAGAAATATTTCTGCATGATTTAATGATGCTTTATTGTAGCAAAGTTCTTTCGTCCGGTCTCTAATACAATCCTCTATACTGTTGTGTTCAATATGCAACAAAACAATGATGTAGCGCCTTTGACAAAGAGCCATCGCCCTATTGGGGTGGCACTACAGGATAATAGCTGCCTAAGCTATATAATTCAAAGAGATATACTTTAATATTAAAATATCTATTAACCAGTTTTTAAAGCTACAATGTTCAAAACTCAGAACAATATGTAAAACATTCCTTTACCAAAGGAAGTGACTAATCTTCTGTACAGCTTTGATAAGTTACAAGAAATAGGTTTATCTCAGAAGACTGGTTATGATTAATATGCATTTCATAAAGCTCCTTAGCTCTGTATGGTCTCTCTCTAACCGAATCTAATAAAGACAGGTCACGCATTTTTCATATTCCTTTCTCACCGATGACAGATCTCTAATAGGATTTATATACATTTGATATTAATTATATCAGAGACTGCACCAACTGCAATAATCTTTCATTCTTTTGCTTTTTAAAAGCTATACATAAATTACAAAGTTTCCATTTCTGTTTGACTGCAGCTCTCACTGGCTATCAACCATGTTAATGATATAAGGTAGATTAAGAACGACCTCACCTAGTTCACTGAAATACCAAAAGATACCAAAGGTTATAAACCCAGGTTTGAGAGCTGTTACAGCTATCCTCTCCCTTGTGTCAGAAGAGCTCAAGCATATAACATCAGTAAAAAGCTTGCACTCTGAATTGGAAAGGAAAGAACATGCTTTTAATAACCAACTCAGAGGGGTGTTGGCAGTAACCCATTGTTCTGATGAAATACTGCTTTTCTACCCATCTACAGAGGCAACACAGGAAAAATAAAAATGAGATGGTGCTACCTACAATGAAAAAAACAAGTGTCCAGCACCTGGGTGGCTCAGTGGGTTAAAGCCTCTGCCTTCAGCTCAGGTCATGATCTCAGGGTCCTAGGATGAAGGCCCAAGTCGGGCTTTCTGCTCCACAGGGAGCCTGCTTCCTCTTCTCTCTCTGCCTGCTTGTGAGCTCTCTCTGTCAAATAAATAAATAAAATCTTTAAAAAAAAATACACACAAGTGTCCTGGGGACTCAATCTAAAATATCCTTTAATTTCAGCTCTGAACTCAAAAGAGGCTTCAACTGTGTCTGGGGAAAAAGAAATGTATCTTGCAAGACAATTCAAATTGTAATTGCAGTTAAGAGAAGTGGACAATTCTATTTTCATATCCTATATTCTGAACTATGATATAAATAGTGAAAATTTCATTTTGCAAAAGAGCATAGCAAGGGATTCGGGAAACTAATAAAATGTTGCTTTATGTTCTATCAAAATACTTGGCTATTAGTGAATAAAATCCAATTTAAAAAAAGTAGGTCACAATTGTAATGATTTTCTTTAGCTGAAACAGACTATATTCAAGTTCAAAATGTAAATGTTTCTCATACATACAGTAATTTAAAAAGAGCCAACAAAGAACTCTGTATGACTGATTAAACTTACAGTATTACCTCACGGTTTTATATATGTATATATATATGGTTTATAATAATATATATAATGTATATATTTATAAATAACATTATAATTTATAAAATATATACTACTTTTGTCCTTCAATTAAGAAAGATTACTTTTTAAGTGGAACACACACAAAAAAAGGAAGCAAATTTAAAAGTCTATTAGCTAAAGAAAGGCAACCAAACACACCTCATCCATCTATAAGAGCTTTATTAGGGATTTCTGCTTCTGGACATAAAATAGTAACTCTAGACCAACTCTCCATCTGTAAACAGATGTAAAACTGGACAAAATATATGAAACCACTGTTTTCAAACACTAGATAAGCAGCAGCACAGGGCTGTGATCCCTGAAAAAAAAAAGGAAATAAACTAAGTAAAAGCTCTACAGTCAACCCATTCTGAGCCCAAGAACCTATGAATGTGACCTTATTTGGAAAACTGGTCTTTACACATATAATTATGTTAAGGATCTCAAAATATTATCATACTGGTTTATTCAGGTGAGTAGTAAATCCACTGAAAAGAGTCCTTATAAATGATACACAGGAGAGTCACACTGGGAAAAGGAAGAGACCCTATGAAGTGGGAAGAAAATATTAGAGTGATTCAGCTATAAGCAAGGAATGGCTGGAGATACCAGAAGTTGAAAGATGCAAGGACAGATTCTTCCCTAGAGCTTTAGTAGGGAGAATGACCTTACCAGTACCTTGACTTCAGATTTGTTTAACCTCTAGAACCGTAAGACAGTACATTTCTATTGATATTGTTTCAAGACACCGAGGTTGTGGTAATTTATTATGGCAGCCCTAGAAAACTAATACAATCACATTAGTTTTCTAGGTGGGCATTTCTCTAAAGTCTATATATTAAAGAAGATCTGTTATATCATATGATTGGACTCATTTACACACCTCTGGGCAGAAAATGAGTTTCAGGTACCTAGTACTATCAAACCAAGTTTGAGGGGGGTAGGCAATTTAATGAGTGTAAAATGGCATTTCATTATTTCAGTGTTCCAAGTTGAGTTGATCTGGTCTGGGCAACTAATCTACTGGACTCCTAATGTCCCCGCCAACTCAAAATGTCTGTATCTCCATGATTTTTCACTTATTCTTTCAATACACCTTTATTGAGTGCCTACTTTGTGTCAGCCAGGCAATGTGAATAGCACTAAGGATACACATATGAACAACTTACTGTTTCCATGCTTCTGCTCCAACAACTGTTTTACATCACTAGCTTTTCCCTATATCCCCACAGTACATAAATATTTATCATGAACTATACTATTTTTTAATACACTGTGTTAACATTATTTAAGTTCTTAGGAAAATACCATATATACACTTGCACATATACACATATACCTGCACATGCATATTTTTTCTCTAAACTACATTGTAAATTTGGTGTGCATGAGATTTCACTTCTATCATATTACTTTTATAGTGGCTAATTCATTGTTTTTCATATGAAAGTTCAGTAAATCTTTTCTAAAATTAGTCAAATACACAAAATGACCCATTCACAGATTTCTTTTCTTTTCTTTTCTTTTTTTAAGATTTTATTTATTTGACATACAGAAACACAGCCAGAGAGGGAACACAAGCAGGGGGAGTGAGAGAGGGAGAAGCAGGCTTCCCGCCGAGCAGGGAGCCCGATGTGGGGCTCGATCCGGGTCTCCGGGATCATGACCTGAGCCGAAGGCAGTTGCCCAACCAACTGAGCCACCCAGGCACCCCCACAGTTTTCTTTTTACCTCAAGCCATATTCCCCCAATTGGGAATGGGATGGTTTTTGCTCTAAATTATCTACTGTCTTATGTATTTAGTTTTCTGACAAAGAAGGTAACTTATGGTATAGCTGGTAAAGCTAATGATTCTGGTCAAAGAACAAAGATGATTTCAGTAAGATATTAAATGCCTTATGTCAGGGATAGTTTGGAGATGGAGAAAAATAAAATCCAGAGACATTACTTTCAATTATTATCATGTTCTCAGTCCCAATAACCCATCCTTTAGCCAAGTACAGCTTGATGAGTATCACATCTGCCTTTTTGATTCCTGATTTCATTCCACAAATTCTGAGAGTTAGGCAAGTTACTTTGTCACTCTAAGCTTCAGTTTCTTTTTTTTTTTTTTTCAACTGATATTATTTTTTTATTTTAATTTTTTTTAAATTTTTTTTTATTGTTACTAATTTTTTTTTCCCAGTGTTTCAAGATTCATTCCCCATTCCCCACACCCAGTGCTCCACACTTTAGGTGTCCCCAGTACCCACCACCAGGCTCTCCCATCCCTCCACTCCCCTCCCTCCAAGTCCCTCAGTTTGTTTCTGTGTTCAAAATCTCTGTTGTTTCGTTTCCCTCCCTAGATTACCCTAGTTCCCATTTGCTTTCCTTCTTCCACTTAATCTCTAAGGCAGTAAGAATTCTACATACCTTACAGCGTTGCTAGAATTAAGTGAGATAAATGTCTGGTGAATGAGTACTCAAATATTCATGCTATTTCCTAACTTCCCTAATAAAAATGAAACATAAAAGATATGAGTGCTCTTTCATTTACTCAACTGGCAGTTTAGTTGTAATTATGAAAAATCTTCAAATAGGTATACTTTCTGACTCATAAATCCTGTTTTTTGTATCTAAGGGAAAAAATTAAACAAGTTTTCAAGATTGCATAAAAAAGTATATTCCTTTTAGATTTAACAATGGCTAAAAACTGAAAACAATCTAAATGTCTTTCAATAGTGAAATGGTTAAATACATTACTGTATATCCACATAAGGCATGACATGTTTTAAAAGAGGGAAAGGAACTGTCACTCTGCTCTCTGGAAGGGAACAGTATTAGTGAGACTTTTCATCCTCCTCTCCAAGCCCTCATGTTTTCCTTCCCCTGGAAAAACAGATTTATCTAGTTAACGCAATTTCTGGGACTCTGTCACTCATTAAGCAAGGTTATCACTCTGTTAAACGTCACTGCTCATGAACTGACTCATACCTCATTTCTTTCTCCTCTTCACTTGCACTTAACATGCCCTCTGTGACTATGCTCTCCCCTCTACTCATTTCCCCCAGGTAAACTTTCAAATAACCTACAGGGTTTTTTTTGGAGGATGGGGTATCCACAAAACCTCCAACATAAAGGAATTCCAAGAAGCCATTAAAATCATGCAGCTTTATATATTTTGACATGGAAAAACAATCATACTATCATATTGAGTAAAAATGAGAAATACACAGAAATACAAACATTAACACTGCTTTTCTTTGGATAGTGAGATTAAGATGCATTGTTTTGGGGGAGAAGAATATGTTTTCTTCAACCTTTCCACAAGATAGTTGTACTATTTATATAAAGTTATTACTTTTTAAGTGTAGAAATAAAACACAAAGAAAAGAATAATAGCCCGTGCTTTAATAAAACCACATTTCTTCACTGAAAAAAAAAAGAAAAGATTAACATAAGATAAGATCAGTATTAAGTACATAATTGGGACCAAAATCAGAATAATAAGTTAGGGTGACCTCTTTAAATACTCTCCAATGGTTCTATAACATGTTAGAACTAGGTGTCCAAATATGCTTTCCTCAAACAAAAAATCTAACATGACAGAACTTAAATTCCAATAACCCAGAATAACAGATTTTAATATCCCAAAATCCAATTGATCCTGAAACTATCATTCTATGGTAAAATGATATAGCAAAATTAGTCCTCATAACAGGTAGTGTGGCCTTGTAATTATAAGCATTATAAAAATATTCTACTGTAGTTTCATTATGTTTATTCATTGACAAGTATTTTTTTTTCAAAACATCCAAACTCATTGCTAATAATTTAACACCTCCTTGGATTCTACTTTAAAGTAACTTTCATTTCAAAATTTAATAATATTGTTATAAAAACATTACCAGGCCTATGCAAACAAATCTATTTTAAAGTATCTAAAATTTAAATAAATTAAGAAATGAACAATCCAACTCTAAGTCTCCAAAGTTAAATTTACATACTATTGAAATGTATAGCAACTGAAGTGTTAAACTAACTGCAGCACACACAATTTCATATATATAACAGCATCCAGATTAATTAGCATATTCAATCTGATCTGGTATAAAAAGTATCCCCAACCCTATATGTGTTATACAAGCAGTCTCAACTCATAAGTGGGATGTATTCTAAAGTCTCTTTGTAAATCAGTTGGCAAAAAATGCTGGGACATATTTAATAAGAAAAACAGGTTTAAATAAAATGCTTAAGTGCCAGTGCTATCCTCAAAAATTCAGTTAACTCATAGAATAATATATTTTTGTAATAATACAAGTTCTAAGCCCCAAACTTCCCTATAATGAGTAGCAGGGAGAAAAGGGTCAAGAGAAAGCTCTGAAAACTGAGTTGTTGATTGAGGAAGAAAGGAGCACTGCCCCAGTTTTCATAGCGATAGAAGCCCAAAAGCAAGCAAGGAGAGTTTCGGCATTATGGGGTCCAAGCACCCATATTCAGGAGGATAAATCTATTTGTAAAATGAGCAATCAAGGACTACTTGTAAGAAAGTAGCAAAACAATACATAAGAGTAACTGTCAAAACCACATGGGGACTAATAAATATAATGAACCAAAGCATTCCTTCATAGTTTGAACTTAAAAACAAGGGATGGGGGCGCCTGGGTGGCTCAGTTGGTTGGGCGACTGCTTTCGGCTCAGGTCATGATCCTGGAGACCCGGGATCGAGCCCCACATCAGGCTTCCTGCTCGGCAGGAAGCCTGCTTCTCCCTCTCTCAGTCCCTCTGCTTGTGTTCCCTCTCTCGCTGTGTTTCTCTCTGTCAAATAAATAAATAAAATCTTTAATAATAAAAAAAGAGGATGACAGGTCTGAATTTCATTTAAAAATAGATTCCCCTTACTAGAAATTCCTAGAAATGATAAGGAGCCATATTATATTTTTGGCATATTGTTACATCTATAATCATCCCTGTTGCCCAACAGCAACTGGGGAAAAACAACTGGATATCACATCATGTCTCTTATGAAGTACATTTGGGTAGGAAGCAACACAGCATAGTAGTTAAAGATCAGACTTTAGAGCATCAGGCACAACTAACCTTGGACAAGTTAGCTAATTTCTCTGAATTTCAGCTTTCTCCTAAATTGAAGATAAAAATAATGACCACCCCATAGGATTATACTGCAGATTAAATGAGGTCATCCATGAAAAACACTTCTAAGGGTTCCTGGCACACATTGTAAGTGGTCATAAATGTTATTGGATGGTTACTCAACAGAGGTGCTGGGACAGGGGTGGACCCTTATATAACAAAACTGGCCTAATTACTCTCCCAGCTGATAAGTAAAACTGCCAGCTTGCTAAGAACTGTATTCCTTTTTAGTTTGTTTAAGAATTTTATTTATTTATTTGAGAGACAGAGAGAGAGACAGTGAGAGAGAGACAGTGAGAGAGAGAACACAAGCCACCAAGGGAGTGGGAGAGGGAGAAGCCGGCTTCCTGTGGAGCACAGACCCAGACGTGGGGCTTTATTCCAGGACCCTGGGATCATGACCTGAGCCGAAGGCACACACCTAATGATTGAGCCACCCAGGTGCCCCTAAGAATCTGATAATAGTTGTTTTCCTCCCCATGAAATAGTACCAGAGTTCAAGTATCATTTATCTTATTTCTATGCTTAATTGAAAGTCCCTCTCTGCACAAAGTGTTGACTTCTTTGCCTCAAAAACAGGAAACACCCTTTTAAGGCAGTATATTACATTTGTGACCAATTTTTTAAATCAATCTCAGAAATATCCATATGAAGCAAAAGGGGAAACATGCAAAATGCATCCCAAATTTTACCAAATATTTCCAGAAACTTCCCTCTTACACCTGATGCAGTTCTCCTAAAGTTACATCCATGACATTTTTAATTAAGTGTCCAAAAAGTCATAGGTATATATTTTCCCCATGAGCTTTTCTTAAAAGCTAAACGTAAATCCTCCATCCAGTATGATCAGTGATGTATGAATGTACCTGAAGGATATAACTTTCTTGATGTATACCAGTAAAAAGGAAAAAAAAGGCTAATAATTCCTAATGGAAACTTTTTTTTTGAAGAGGGAGATTTTTTTTTAAGATTTTATTTATTTGACAGAGAGAGAGAGATCACAAGTAGGCAGAGAGGCAGGCAGAGAGAGAGGAGGAAGCAGGCTCCCTGCTGAGCAGAGAGCCAGACGCAGGCCTCGATCCCAGGACCCTGAGATCACGACCTGAGCCGAAAGCAGAGGATATAGCCCACCGAGCCACCCAGGCGCCCAAACACAGCATGGAAACTTTTTAAAAATATATTATGCCTAGGCTGCCCTGAAGAATACAATGAATCCCTCCCGCTTTGATGACTCCTTAAGACCAATTTCTATTCTGTGCAATTATACAGTAATGCCCCCCAAAACCAACGAAGAGCACTGGGTTGTTCTCCTCACTACAAAATAACCAAAGACTACTATATTTTTATATTTCTTCCTTCCACTGCTAACTGTCACACCTTACTGTCAGTAGTACTTTTTATCACCATGGAGATACCATCTATCAGAGATTCATCTAAATAGATCAGAAATTAAGTTATGAACATTTTAGAACTTGTGATACTATAACAATATGACTAGATTTTCTGAAATTTTTATTCTTTTATTTATTTTATTGCTTTCTTGGCTCCTGTCCTATCAATACCCCAACCCACCAACCAAAATAAATAAAATTAAACACTATAAATAAAAGCTGATATAATACTATGTGGGTCCATAGCAACTACCTGTAACCAGAAATCAGCAAAGTAAAACCTAGTGGACCGTATTTGCAAGAGGACATGGAGCATAAGCTTATAGCTGTGGCAAGCTTTCAAGCTCAGCTGGAGGAGGACATAAGGGCAGGTATGTTTCGTACATTCATAAAGTTCAAGATGGGCCATGAACCTTAAAATCAATCCAGATCACAACAAAGAATGGAGGGCTCCAGGAGAGATATCGCTAAGAAAAAGAGAAATAAAACTGATAAGATTACCTGACATGATTAACTGGACTAGGGAGGAAAGTATGGGTTTCAATTTGTGACTGGTATAGACAATATGACAAAATGATTTTGCAAATAGCAAGTTTTAACTACAGAGGAAAAAATAATTTTATAACAACCACAGCTCAGCTGTGAATAATATTTGCAGTCATAACACAAGAAACATTAAATGTTTATGTAATAAAATTGTGATATCAATATAGCGAGAGTTTTAGGGGTAAGAGAAGTATAATATGGAACCAGAAAAGACTGTGAATAGACACAGGAATGTTGAAAAAGCAAACCAAAGTTGGCGGCATCACAATTCCAGACTTCAAGCTCTATTTCAAAGTTGTAATCATCAAGACAGTACAGTACTGGCACAAAAACAGACACACAGATCAATGGAACAGAATAGAGAATCCAGAAATGGACCCTCAACTCTATGGTCAACTAATCTTCAACAAAGCAGGAAAGAATATCAAATAGAAAAAAGACAGTCTCTTCAACAAATGGTGTTGGGAAAATGGGCAGCCACATGCAAAAGAATAAAACTGGACAATTTCCTTACAACACACACAAAAATAGAATCAAAATGGATGAAAGACCTCAATGTGAGATAAGAATCCATCAAAGTCCTTGAGGAGTACACAGGCAGCAACCTCTTCAATCTCAGCCACAGCAAATTCTTCCTAGAAACATGGCCAAAGGCAAGGGAAGTAAGGACAAAAAAGAACTACTGGGACTTCATCAAGATCAAAAGCTTTTGAAGAGCAAAGGAACAGTCAACAAAACTGAAAGACAACTGACAGAATGGGAGAAGATATTTGCAAAGAACATATCAGATAAAGGACTAGTATCCAAAATCTATAAAGAACCTATAAGATTTATCACCCAAAGAACAAATAATCCAATCAAGAAATGGACAGAAGACATGAACAGAAATTTCTGCAAAGAAGACATCCAAATGGCCAACAGACACATGAAAATGTGCTCAATATCACTCCCCATCAGGGAAATACAAATCAAAACCACAGTGAGATACCACCCCATGCCAGTCAGAATGGCTAAAATTAGCCAATCAGTAAATGACAGGTGTTGGCGAGGACGTGAAAAAGGGGAACCCTCCAACATTATTAGTGAGAATGCAAGCTCGTGCAGCCACTCTGGAAAACAGTGTGGGGCCTCCTCAAAAAGTTGAAAATAGAGCTACTCTATTACCCAGTAATTGAACTACTGGTTATTTACCCCAAAAATCAAATGCAGTGATCCAAAGGGGCACATGCACCCCAATGTTTATAGCAGCAATGTCCACAATAGCCAAACTATGGAAAGAGCCTATATGTCCATCAACAGATGAATGGATAAAGAAGATGTCGTGTGTGTGTGTGTGTGTGTGTGTGTGTGTGTGTGTAATGGAATGCTATGCAGCCATCAGAAAATACAAAATCTTGCCATTTGCTACGATGTGGATGGAACTAGTGGGTATTATGCAAGCAAAATAAGTCAATCAGAGAAAGACAATTATCATATGATCTCACTGATATGAGGAATTTGAGAAACAAGTCAGAGGATCATAGGGGAAGGTAGGGAAGCATGAAACAAGATGAAATCAGAGAGGGAGACAAACCATAAAAGACTCTTAATCTCAGGAAATAAACTGATGGTTGCTGGAGGGAAGGAGGCTGGGAGGAAAGAAGTTGGCTGAGGGATGGACAGTGGGGAGGGTATGTGCTATGGTGAGTGTTGTGAATTGTGTAAGACTGATGAATCACAGACCTGTATCCCTGAAACAAATAATATATGTTAATAATAAAATTTTAAAAAGCACCCCTAAGAAAGGCAGCCTTAATCTCCCTATCCAAGAAATTAACCATCAAATAAGTTTGAAGTACTAAAAGAAATACCATCCAATTTCCTTTTCCTACCAAAAGTGATATTCATACAAACCAGGCTGTGTAGAAAAGCTTTAACAGTACAGGTTGAAGACTGAGGCTTGACAGCAAGGTTCACATTTGGCTGGTGTCTAGGAACTTGGTTTGGGAGCATTCCCAGTGCGCCCTCACTTAAAAGGATGGTTTCCTGTGCCTGCTTATACAAATAATGTGGATTATACTGAATACTTGACTTACTTTTGGGCACCTAGAATTTTGCTATATGCTAAAGAAAACGCTTATCTGGCCAGCCCCAATAAAACCCTTGGGCAGTTGTTCCTTAATGGGCTTTTCTGGGCAAGAAATTACAGATATTGGCTCATTTTCACCACATGGGAAGAGAGCACTATATGTGATCTCTCATGGGAGAGAGAGGGCATAAAGAAGTCTGCCCATGGATTCTTCCAGAATCTACGTTTACTTGTCCCCATATGATATGACTGTGTATCCTACTATGTCAGTATAATAAATCTTAGCTATTAGAACTATGTTTTGAGTCCCGTTGGTCCTTCTAACAATCTCCAAATGTGGAGATAGTCTTAGGAATCCCTAACATACACATGGAACTGTTTTGAATGCTGGAGAGAGACGAATTAAAAATTAAAAACACTTTGTTTAGTCCCACTCTCAAATTGCTTGTTATCTAGTGGGAGAGTTGAAAGGATATGCTCGCAATAAACCAGTAAACACTGATCATTCATTCAAAATTGTAGTAAGCATCTATTGTATTTCTGGCAATGTTAGGTAACAGGCATTAACAAAAACATAAAAATTAACCACAGTCTTTGTATAAGGGGCTTACAGTACTAACAGAACTAGTACACAGTAACAAAATTTCCTCTTAGACGGGATACTGCTCGAAATATTAGGTATATAAATGTGTTAACTATTCCATTACAGACATCACAATTTTCTCTGACCTGTAATTTGATTTGTGCAACTTGCTCACTTCTTTGGGTAATACTAAGAGTATTAGTTATTTTTGCTTAAAATACGTTGAGAGGGCAGGATGATGGGCCCAAAGTCTTGCCAAACCCTTTAAATATTTGTTATAGCAGCCTTCAATTTATTAGCTAACAACTAAATATCAAGCACTACACAAGATCTGCTTGGAACAGAAATATAAACACAGTCCCAACCCTCAAGGATCCCACAAGTCTCCTAAAAGAGAACAGTAAATAAATTATTAGAATTTCAGGTTAGAAGTGTGAGAAGTTTGCATGAAGTAATACGACAATGCAAATGAGAAGCTCATAACTATTGATCTGTACCATGAGACATCATCACTGGTAGAAAACAAATGTGTGAAAAGGAGGTAACAATTATAACACCTCAGTAACAGTCTTAAAATTATCTATAAGATTATTACTACTACCTAATTTTAAGGTAGTTATGCATTTTCTTTCAAGTTCTAAAATTAGAAGAATATTTTATCAAGATATAATTTTACCTGATACAAAAGCTGGTATAAGGGCCCCTGGTGGCAGAGTCAGTTATGCCCCTCTCTTGGTTTTGGCTCAGGTAATTATCTCAGGGTTGTGAGATCGAGCCCCACATCAAGTTCTGTGCTCAGAGCAGAGGCAGCTTAAGATTCTCTCTCCCTCTCTCTCTGCCCCTCCCACTCATGCTCTGTCACTCTCACTCTAAAATAAATAAATCTTTAAAACAAAGCTAACATAAAATATCTCCTTTTTTAAAAAATATTTTATTTATTTGACAGACAGAAACACAACACGAGAGGGAACAGAAGCAGGGGGAATGAGAGAGGAAAAAGCAGGCTACCCGCTGAGCAGGCAGCCTGATGCGGCACTCGATCCCAGGACCCTGGGATCATGACCTGAGCTGAAGGCAGAAGCTTAACGACTGAGCTACCCAGGTGCCCCTGGTGATGGCTACCATCATAATGAACAACAGTATTGGTAAATAAAATACATTAAGCCCTGTGTAGGTCCTCGCAAACACAATTTTGCATTCTTCTCATCCGAAAAAATTCCCAATGTCAAAAGGTATTTTTAGTTCTATTTGGCATTATGTTGAAAAGGAATCTAATTTTTTAACCAATTTCTTTTAAACCAATGAAAAACAACTTTTATAATGGGGAAATAAATCTTGAAATTACTTTTAATCACTTAATTAAATTTAAACCTCTTTAATTTAAAAAAATTCACCAACCATTTTTTCTTTATACATAATATTACAATCTCCTTTGAAGACTTCAAAAATATATTAGTTCAAAATCCGTTTCATGGTTCCTACTGAGATTTAAATTACCTGAAACTAATAGCCTCACTGCAAGAGTTCTATTCCATGGCTTGTAAGTTGAATTTACCAGCATGACATCTATATTTTATATATGTAAATTCCACAGGTTTACTGTAAATTCGTAACATCAACACTGGTTGTCTAAAGGATTGGTACTGCTACTGAAACAAATAAACAAAATCAGACAAGAAGTAGTCATAATTTTTCCTGCTTGCGTATTTTATTATAATCATACAAAAAATGAAGGTAGCTTAGAGCACAAAAACTAAGCTAATAGCTGAAATCAATGTAAACTGTTAGAAAAAGACATATTTGCATATAAATCAGAGCAAGCAGTAAGGTTCACATCATGGTACATAATATAAAATTATTTTATTACAGAAGCTACTGCTTGCATACTACCATCAATTATTATATTTTCCAAAATTTGGCACAGGTTATATTAAAAGAAAATTTACTAGCAGTAACATATAAAATATTGACCAAGGTTATCCTTAAGCTTTTGAATTCTTCCTCATACTGTAAAGAGTCTGTAAAACCAAACATTAATTACTGGAGTAATGTAAAAGGATTAGTGTCATCATCACTGGAAGTAAAGCACAATGAGAAGCTCCAGTTTGAGACTCTCACTTATTTCTGTAACTTTTCTTTTCTCTGTTTAATAGCTATACAGGAAACATTGTCAGTGCTCATCAAATTGGAACCAATAGTAGGTGTATTTTTTTTAACACAAGCAGAAACTGATCTAAAAACATCTGTTATCTTTTTTATAGTAGGAATTACATTTAGAATAACTAAATTATATTTGTTACCAGTCTTGATACTGTTGCATAATCTGCTTCCAATCACAGCTATTCACAACAGACAGGACTAATCCCAAATTCTAATTACCTGAAGCCCCAATCACCACAGAACTTTAATTACTCCCTGGTAATCAGTTGAGCACTTACAGTACATTACTAACTTCTTCAGAGGTTATCAAGGGGCCATTTAGCTCATTTCAGCTACCAAAATCTTGATTACTACTGCACTAAATAATTTTTACACTACACAATGGTATAAAGTTTCAATGAGGAAGAGACTTTCAGTATCTTTCTGTGGAAAAGGGCCTGTGGGTACAATCATATTTTCCATTAACTCCCTTGATTTCTTCAAAATAAACAGGTTTCCTCAACTTTGTGAAAGTGTCACTTGAGATTGCTCACCTCTCTCCTCCCTCTATTCAAGGACATTCTCTTTGGCTCTTATTTGGGTCATTAGCTCCAGTTCATCCTTCTGCTTTCAAAATATGAGCATTCCGCTGTACACAGTTTTTGTCCCTCTACTCTTTTCTATTCACTCTCTCCCTCTCAGGGAACCCCAATTTTCTAAGGTTTGGACTATGGCTCCTCTAGGAGGACTCACAGAACAACTCTTGCTCTCACCTTTCACATAATCTTGATTCAGCTTCTCAAAGAGTTTATCAGATATTTCCACTTAGATTTTACTACTTCTATACACCAAATTCATTTTTTGTGTGTGTCTAAAACCAAACCCATTTCATTCCCCTAGTAATGACAATGATCACAATGGTTAACATTTAATCCTCACAACAAACCTTGGAAGTAGATGCTATTTTCCTTCATTGCCATTTTACAGATGAGAAGGCAAAGATTATACAACCTGCCAGGATTCAAACCCAGGCAGACTAACTCTAGAGGTTGTCTTCTTAACCACTGCTGTTCACCTTTTGGAGATTATGTGACTATGATTAGGCAACTTTATAGAAATGGCTATTCTCCAAACTACAGTCAAGGTCCAGTCAACATTTCTAAGGTCTCCATTCTGCATTGATTTCCTCCACAGTAACCCAGTATCTACACAGTTCAAACAGACTCACTGAAGTCCAGTTTTATCATCCAGGCCCTGAAGCCACTCACTGCTCTCTAAACTCATGAACCACATACCATCACATCTTCCTCACCCTAATTAAGCAAGTCCTATACATAGCACAAGGATATTAGGAAGGAGAGATATGTTTAAATTGCTTGGCTGCGGCCACTGCCACATTAATTTTTTCAAACTACACCCTTCTTTTAAAACCCTGATAGTCCAACAGATGCATCTGATTTCATTCATTTAATCATGGATGATTATATTTACACTATTGTAAAGTTCTGTGCATTTAAAAGCACTATAGGATCATTTTTATACCTCTGTTTTCAGTAGTATTAATTTTATTTCTTAAAATTGAAGTCTTTAAGTTAGCGATGATGTTTAACTTTATAAATATACATGTTTTAACACATTTTAGTGTTGATAAAGTCTATTTCCATATAACAGTTATCTGCATACACTGTTTTTCCTAAGCTATTTTCCTTGCACAAAAGAGCTATATAAACAGGATCTTAAAGAACTTATTAGTTGTTTTCTATGAAAGGAAATTATCTCATGTTCTACCTTAACCCATACAATGCTCATTTATGTAGTCTTTGCATTTATATAATTTTAGGAAAACAGTCTAAGTGTAGAAAAAAGAATAATTTTGGCAATTAGAAAAATGTGACTAGAAAATTATTTTTTTCCCTGAGAGGCAGCAAGTGATGCTTATATGATGAAGCTTCAAAAATGCTTTATCCTAGTTAGTCAAAGTACAACAATTAGAAGAGGAGAAATCAAGATACAGATACAAAATGGACAGTAGAATATGGCAGAGGTAATAAGGAGAACCTTTCTATCAAAAAGGAAATCTTTACATTGGAAAGTTAATGCTGTATCAGAATGAAGGAAATAAATTACAAAGGGCCACAAAATTTTTGGCTAAACTTTACCTTGATCTAATAGACAATACATACTCCAGTGTCAGTTCTGAAATACAGTAATGCTATTAAAATGCTGTCCTCCTCATATATCCTTGATGATTTTGCCACAATCTATATTTCAGCCGCACAGATTTACAGCTAAATGTAACTGCTGCTCTTCATGACACCTCAATCTAGACCACTAAAAATTATTCTTTATACATAAAAGTAGCAAGAATTCTTAATTTCTACCCTTTATCATATTTTATTAAGATCAAAGAAAGCTAATTAAAAAGCTAAGTCCTGATTTACTGCCCTGAAAGAAAATAAAATTCACACACACACACATTTTAAATAATGGGCATACAAAATTTGCATATTGAAATAGTTATTTTCTCTAAAATTTGTGGTTTAAAAACTTTTTTAAAGGCTAAACATTTTTTTCAAATATGGTAAAGTAGCATTCTATTAGTGAAAATTGATTTTATAGTTCAATCAAGAATAACGAGACTATATGGATAAACAGAAACATTCAACATCAAGCACTTTATAAAATAGCTGCACAGTCCTACAAAGCAAAGCTTATAGATGATTTACACATGTTGATTTAGTTGTACAAAGAAAACCCAGATTTTCACAAATAAGTATATATAAATATTAGGAGATTTAATATAGCATCTCCTACAATCTTAGGATACTGTACCATTAGGTGGTGGGTATTGAGGGCATGTATTGCATGGAGCTCTGGGTGTGGGGCATAAACAATGAATCTCGGAACACTGAAAAAATAATATAATAAATAAAAAAGATTCCAAGAGAAATTACATTCTTAGGGGTTCACTAAAATGAATTTGTCTGGTCTTATAAATTACTAATCTGAATGTCTTTGAACATGGCGTTATTTTTGTGACCCATTAAAATGTTAAAGCTCTCATTTTAAACATAAATGGGGAAGACTTTTGCAGAATTCATGAAGAACCTCTACCAAAGCCTTGGGTGAAGAACTTACAAGGAAAACTATTTGAAAAACATTGCTCTAGCTGACCAAACACTATGACATTCCTGTATGTAAATGCCATGTTTCTTTTTCAGAGAACAGATTTGTGGGTATTACAGGTTCGTGCTTGCTAACAGCTAAAAATAGTCATTACTTTGTAAAGAAAAGTTGAATTCTGAAAATAAAGATGTCTAAAGGCATTCTAATTCAAATAGCAATCTCATATAAGATTTCCATAAGACACAAAAGTAGATTTTAACGTTTAGATTATTCAGCAATGAATCTAACTACGGCCCAAAAATAACAACTTCAGTGAATAAATGTATCATGTCAGACATTTCATTACTTTAAATTCCACTACATCTGTCTAATGCTTTCTTTGGGATGGGAGGAGGGAGGACAGAACTGCTCATAAATAAGAGTTAACAAATTAGTATGGGTATAACTGCCTCATAAAGTTAAGACCAAATAAATGTTAATTGTTTAATTTCTTTATTGTGTTATTTTCAATACGTTATTGAAAGGCTTTAATAGAATTTTTATCAATAAATGTGGCAATGAACTGAATTTAAAATATCTATCAGCCCAGAGGCACCTGGGTGGCTCAGTTGGTTAAGCGACTGCCTTCGGCTCAGGTCGTGATCCCGGAGACCGAGGATCGAGTCCCACATCGGGCTCCCTGCTCGGCAGGAAACCTGCTTCTCCCTCTCTCATTCCCCCTGCTTGTGTTCCCTCTCTGGCTGTGTTTCTCTCTGTCAAATAAATAAAATCTTAAAAAAAATCTATCAGCCCATATTAGTATTTAAAAAATTAAAAAGGAAAGGAGAATAAAGCTCTACTTTAAAGAAGAAAAAAAATGAATGCCAGATGATAAATGTAGAAAGAATGATGAAGTTAGAAATCACCATTTTATAAAACCCTAGCTATAATTTGATTCAGGCGAGAATCATCAACTGATATTAAAATAATATGAAATGTTGCAGAGGAATAGGTTATTCATATGATCTCAAAGTATAACTCTACATTTTACTTGTTAATTACAAAGACAAATAGAGAAGATACTTTCTCAAAGAAGTGATCAACTTAACATCACAATGGGGTAAATTGATAACCACATGCCTCATGATGTGACACACTGAGGACAAAGACCACCTACATATCACCCTGGTCAAAAAATGTTTACCCTGAATCTAATTACCCTGAATCTAATTACTACGGGGAAACTATCAGAGAAATGCAAATTGAGAAAAATTCTGTAAAACAACTAGTTTGCTCTCATCAAAATGTGAATGAAATGAATTTTTTGTAAATCTAGGGATGATTCTAAATAAGACTAGGAAAACCTAACAAATAAACCTAACCCATGATCCTTAATTGGATCCTAGAGGAAAAATAAGTTCTAAAGGCCCTTATTGGGAGAGCTGGAGAAACTTGAATATGGGCTATATATAAGATAACTTATCAATGATAAATTCTTGGGCTTTTAAAATACTACTATGCTTATACAGGACAAGGCTGTGTTCTTAAGAGATACATGACAGTATATAGGAATGAAAACTAATCAGCAACTAGGACTGAGAAAAGTGAATAAAGGAGAAATTAAAAGAATATAGCATAGCAAATATGACAATGTTAACAGAGAGAGAATCTGAATGAGAAATATGGGTAATCATTTTAATATTTTTAGAATAATATTTTTCTTTTTATTTTAATTCCACTATAGTTAACATATAGTGTAATATTAGTTTCAGGTGTACAATACAGTGATTCGACATTTCCATACATCACCCAGTGCTCATTACAAGTGCACTCCTTACTCCCCATCATCTATTTAACCCATCCCTCCATCTACCTCTCCTCTGCTAACTATCAGTTTGCTCTGTAACTAAGAGTCTGTTTCTTGGTTTGTCTTTTTTTCCCTTTGTTCATTTGCTTTATAGATTTAAATTTTCTCAAATAAAAAAAAGTAAATGATAAAATGTGGTAGTTGAGTCCCTTACACAACAATGATAAAAAGGACAAAATGGGGGCACCTGGGTGGCTCAGCTGGTTAAGGTCTGACTCTTGACTTCCATCCAGATCATCTTCTCAGGGTCATGAGATAGAGCCCCATGCTGGGCCCCATACTCAGTGGGGAGTCTACTGGAAATTCTTTCTCCCCCTCCCTCCCGCGTCCCGCAATTATGCTTTTGCTCTCACTCTAGAATAATAAATTTTTAAAAAAGGACAAAATGGGTAACTACACAATAACTGACCAATTCTTTTAATAAAGGTATTAACTGCCAAAATTCCAATCTTATTTTAATTCTGTTCAAATGGTTAATTTATTATATACAAAAAACTTATAAAACACTTGGGGTGAGTTTAATCAATTTCTTAAAATGTAATAACCCAGAAATACAATTTAAATTATACACTTGTATACTCACATAAAACACAAAAGCATGAAATTGTTTTAGCAGCCTAGTCATCTGTTTAATACAAGTAGTTTTTCCAAATGAAGATCTTGCTTCATTTACAAAGTAATTCAACAGCACCCCCAAAAGTAATGAAAATAGAGGTTTACAAAATGCCATGAGACTTATTAATACATTTTTTCTGCTACACTGTATTCATTCAGAAACCCATAGATTTTTTACCAAATTAGTCATATCTAATAACAAAAATATATCATTGTAAAGAGTTACCCATAAGAGACAACTGAGATTCACTGTTTGTGCAGCAATTTGTGTACTATGCTCATCCAATAATGGAATAGATCATGGACATTTTTCATAGATTTTTTAAGCTATCCATGAAAACACATAAAAAGAGCCTATAGCTGCTCATATATACTCAAACATTACTAAAGAAAAAATCATGCCATAACTACTTAAGGCATAAAATGCTTCTAGATACTAAGTTTACAGTAACCAGACTAATTAAATGAAGTTAGGGTGCTAAGAGTGATTAAAATACTACTTTGCTATCAGAACCTATAATCTACCAAAAATCACCTGTAACAGTTTACCTCATCATAAAACAGGGATGCATTTCTAAAAGGAAAATAGAGCTGCAAAAAGTAGTAGAAACCATGTTAAAAGTCTACCTACACAGAGGTGCCTGAGTGGTGCCTGAGTGGCATAGTTAAGTGACAGGCTATTGGTTTCAGTACAGGTCATGACCTCAGGGTCCTGGGATCAAGCCCTGTACTGGGCTCCATGCTCAACATGGATTCTGCTTGAAATTTCTCTCCCTCTCCCTGCCCCTCCCACTCATGCTCTCTCTCTAAAATAAATAAGTCTTTAAATTAAAAAATAAAGTATATCTGCACAGCAGAGAAATTATTGGATATCATTTCCAAATTACTAACAGTAGTTTATGTTAGGGTTATAGGGGTGTGGGATTTTTTTTAAGGCCCTCTCCTTAACGGCATTATCCAATTTTCTGAAACATATTATTTCTCTTAGAATAACAAGTTTGAAAAGCATTTGCTTTAAACAATATGTTTGGTTTAAAACATATGTTTAAAGGAAACATGGTCTTTTACATTATAACATTCAGCATTACTAAAAAAAAAAAAAAGAAAAAAAGGTAGGGTGGGTTGCCTGGGTGGCTCAGTCAGTTAAGTGTGGACTTGATTTTGGCTTAGGTCATGATCTCAGGATCATAAGACTGACCTCCACATCGGGCTCCACACTGGGTGTGGAGTCTGCTTAAGATCCTCTCTCTCTTTGGGCACCTGGCCCGTTAAACCCCCTACTCATAGTTTCAGCTCAGGTCGAGATCTCAGGGTAGTGGGATTGGGCCCAGGGTAGTGGGATTGGGCCCAGCACTAGGCTCTGAACTCAGCACAGAGAATGCTTGGATTTTCTCTCCCTCTCCCTCTTCTTCCATGCATGCTCTTTCTCAAATAAATAAATTTTTAAAAATAAAAAGATTGTCCCTTTGCCACTCCCCAATGCTTGCACTCACTCAAAAAAAAAAAAAAAAAGCCAGATTCTTAACTACTACCACATATCTCAAAATACTACTCCAGAAAAGTTCCCACTTCTGAATTCATGTGACCTTAGTTTGGAAGTAGTTATTTAATCCCTAATTTGTAGAATATACACAATATTCAGCCAGAGAAAACAGTTCAAACAAAATGAGAAAAGGATACCATGGTTAGGCAGTAAAATGCAGGCATTTTCATATTTAGATGGAAGATGAGGGATAAGCCTCATGGTTATTTGTGCCTCGTCATAAAGAGGGTGACTTTAGGGGCGCCTGGGTGGCTCAGTTGGTTAAGCGACTGCCTTCGGCTCAGATCCAGAAGACCGCGGATCAAGTCCCACATCCGGCTCCCTGCTCGGCAGGAAACCTGCTTCTCCTTCTCTCACTCCCCCTGCTTGTGTTCCCTCTCTGGCTGTGTTTCTCTCTGTTAAATAAATAAATTTAAAAAAGAGGGTGACTTTAACTGTGGTCTGTGGTTTAGGGGATTTCATAGAAGATCTATGAAAACATTTTTAACCAGAACTGGCTCCTAAACTGACACTATGGAATGAAGTAATGAATGCATGCATGTGTCACATAAGCTGGCAGTAGTTGTGGTTCAGTATCTTCTTCCAAAAATAGATATTAAGAACTATCATGAGAGTCATTTCTTTGATTATTACCATAATAATGATTATAATGTGCAATGTGTTTTATAGTTTACAAAGTGCATTGTAGTTCTATTAGGATGGCAGGACATACAGATAAGAGACTTGGGTGTTTTCCCCTCAAATCACTCAGTCATTAAGAGAGAGAACCATGAGCCAAACTCCAGGTCTTCTATTTCTAAACACTAATTTTCACTACCTTACAATTTATCCTATATGATGCATTTTGGTGTGGTAGCTTTGTTATATGTATGATTCACTTTCTACAGCAAGATATGAGAAAAAGCAACCAGAGAAAAATCCCAGGTGAGACATCAGAATGTTTCTAGCTGATGTGATAAAGTACTATTTGGGGAGTTTCCTAGATAATAGGAACAGATGGAGGGGGTCTCAGTATTTTTTAGTCACATCTGTATAGAAAAATCACAATCCCTACCAATACTGTATCACCACTATAAGGAACTAAACGTGTTTGCACACACACACACACACACACACTGAGTAAAATAAAAATGATAAAACTGAGTATGCTGTTAAGTAGCACTTATAGCTCTGAGGCCCCAAACTGTGCATTCCAAAAGGAATTTAAAAGAAGGCAGCACTACATGCGATAGTTAAAGCACATGGGAGAAGTGAAAAAGTTGAAGGGCCACTTAAATCTACTGGTATATGATAAATCAGTGTCCTCAGTGGAAGTAGGAAACACATTAAGAGGAAAGGGACCTAAACTGTGACAGGAGAAATTCAGTTCATTCTTGAAAAAAGGACTTTTGTTCTTGAAAGCATTATGAAAGCAGGTCCCTGATTTCAGTTAGCTCAATGTCAGCAGAGTATTGAATATGTAGAGTTTGAACAAAAGAATGTTTTAATTATTTTATTGCTATTACAGCCTATGTATTTCAAAATGTCTAAGGTATATTAAGACATAGTCCTTGCCCTTTGAGAACTTATAAACATTTTAATTATCCAATATTAATTAAACAAAACTACCATTTAATTGACATTAATTATAAAAGGCAAGGGTATATATGAAAGGTAGATCATTGATAACAAAACTCGAAGAGTCACAATGTTTAATCAAATTTTAGACACAGTGAAATGGCTTAAAAAGTAAAGGTAATTTCTAAAAATGGGATTATTCCTAATATTTATGTTGGTTCATAAATGAGCTGTATATTGTTCCTCATCTTTACATTGCTCAATATGTTCTCTTTATCTGAGCTGATGTTACCTGCTTGCAAAAGCACAAAGAAAATGTCTGGCTCAGTCATTTTTGGCCCACAGAGCAACATCTGGATACAGATATTTAATTCTCTCTGATAGAGTAGCTTTCCTAAGGCAGGGCTCTCGATACATTCGTGCATTGTCTATAAGCATTCTCCAGCTGGTGGGAAAATCATCATCTACTAGCAATAGGTGAAGAATTAAATAATAACAATGTTAGAGAAGGTAAGCACCTATGGTGATGCTCATTATCCACAACTACCTAGCATTCACCAAATTCTTACTTAGGTTTGGTTAAATAACCAAGTTCTGAAGTCAGTCTGACTGGGTTCAAGTCCTGACTGCCCCACTTATAAAACAAAACAAAATACTCAAGAGTAGGTGGTTTCAACAACCAAAATTTAATTTCCAACAGTCTGGAGGCTAGAAGTCCAAGAGTGAGGTATCAGCAGAGTTCGTTTCATCTGAGACTTTTCTCTTTGGCTTGCAAATAGCCACCTTCTCTCAGTGTCTTTACATGGTCTTTTTTAAAATTTTAAATTCAATTAATTAATATGTAATGTATTACTGGTTTCAGGGGTACAGGTCTGTGATTCATCAGACTTTTATAATACCCAGTGCTCTTTACAACACATGGTCTTTCCTCTGTACACGCCCCTGGTGTTTCTTTGTCCCCACTTCCTCTTATAAGGATACCAATTACATTGCATTAGGGCATACTTTAATGGCATCATTTTAACATAACAGCCTATTTAAAGGCCCTACCTCCAAATAGAGTAACATTCTGAGGTACCAGAGGTTAGAACCTCAATATACAAATTTTGGGGGGACACAATTCAACCCATAATACATACCTTCTCTGTTACTGGGTGGAAAATAAAAACATTCCACATAGTAAGAAAACAAATGATTCTGAAGAAAAATCTCAGTTCTCTTATAACATCTCAGCTTTCAAATACAAAGGGAACCTATATGAGCTCAAAAGCCACATCTGCAAGTGCTCTCTCTCTCTCTCACACACACACACAATGTCTCTAGTATGGAGTTACCAATCACTTTATAAAACAGCTCTCTGAATGCAAAACCACTCTACCAACAAAGCATCTTCATCAATGAAAATGAATGATTTATGTAAAGTGCACAAAACAGTTACTGTAGTCAATGCACCATAAATACATTGCACAAGCAATTATTTTCTCCTTAGATCACGAGTTCATTGAAGAAAGGCACCATGATAGGTTAGTAAAAATGAATAAACACATTAGCATAGCTGAATACAGAAGGCTTTTGGTGTCTTTGATTGATGGGTCTTAAAATTCATTTTACCTTTCCATATTGTTTTGATAGGTAATTGTCATTACAAATATAATAGTACATGCAATTAATGTAGGAATCTCGGTATCTGAATTATAATGATCACAGTAAAAAAAATTACCTTATACATTACTAGTTACACGACCACTATTTAGAGATGCAGGCCCACACTGCATTTAATACAAGCATATAAACTGGATACTGATTTACATTATGAGTATCTGTTGATGACTAATAGTAAATACACTGGCTACTATATAGTACTAGAAAGACTCCATGGGATAAGGCCAGATCCCAAGAATCTGAGGATTCTCTTCCCCAAAAGTTGATGCACAAACCTACAAAAATACATATATAATGCATAGTTCGAATAAGAAACTGTGTGAAAGGGTTTAAAAACTCTAAAGTACTCTATACCCAAGGTGGCATTTTTTAAGATGATCTTATTCTGCCTTCATCCTATTCAAAAGAGTTAATTTTGGTTCAACCAGTCTTTCCTAACAGATAAGCAGATAAAAGAAACTAACAAAAATGGGAAATGGAATCAAATATATGAGAAAAGGCCAAAATCTGATACACAATAAGTTAAATCTTTAATATTGATCACAATCTTGTATTTTCCACTTTTTCTCCTCACAGGGTTATCTGGATTAAGAAAGTACTGCCTCCATAAAATTACCACTGTGTCATGCCACTGTAAATATTTAATGGCAACAGCAAATTTTATACATACCTTTTAAAGGATACATAATATAGAGAATATATTGTTTAATAACAAAAACAAACACAAAAGAACACTTATTATAATATTATCTATTGCTGTATGGACAAACAAAAATTTTGCCATAGTTAAAAAGTCAAAAAAATCAATGAAATATGAAATAATGGCCACTCTCTTTGTTTTGAGATATAATTGACATATAACTTTTTATCAGTTTCAGGTATACACATAATAATTTGATATTTGTATACACTGGGAAATGATAACCATAATAAGACTCGTTATCGTCTGTCATTATACAAAGTTACAATTTTGGAGGGGAATGAGAATTTTTAATATTTATTCTCCTAACAACATCCAAATATGCACAACAATATTACTGACTATGGCACCATATTGTATATGATGTCCCCATGGATTATTTATTTTATAACTAGGAATTTTTACCTGTTGATCCCTTTACCAATTTTGCCCAACCCCAAAATTTATTCCCACTGGCGACTACCATTCTGTTGTAAGCTTTGTTTTGTTCAATTATTTAGGTTTTTTTATTCCATATATCAGTAAGATTGTACAGTATTTTTTCTTTCTCATCCGACTTATTTCTCTTAGCATAACACCCTCAAGATCCATCCAGGTTGTCACAAATGGCAAAATCTCTCTCTCTCTCTCTCTCTCTCTCTCTCTCCCTCACACACACGTGCACACACACACACACACACACACACACACACACACACACACTCCTTTAAAACCATTCATCCATCAATGGACACTTGGGTTATTTCCATACCACGGTTATTATAAATAATGTTGCAAATTAACATAGATGTACATATATCTTTTCAAATTAGTGTTATTTTCTTCAGATAAACACTCAGAAGTGAAATTACTGAAGCAAATGGTGGTTCTCTTTTCAATTTTTTGGAACATCCACATTTTCCATAGTGGATGCACCAATTCATGTACCCACCAATGCACAACAGTTCCCCTTTTTCCACATCTCGGCCAACATTTGTAATTTCCTGTTTTTTTGATAATAGCCATTCTAAAAGATGTGAAATGAGATGATATCTCATTGTAGTTCTGATTGCATTTCCCTGATGATTAGTGATGTTGAGCATCTTTTCACATCCTTATTCACGATCTGTAGCTCTTTGGAAAACATCTATTCAGATCCTATGCCCACCTTTTTTAAAAAGATTTTATTTCTTTATTTGACAGACAGATCAAAAGTAGGCAGAGAGGGAGGCAGAGAGGAGGATGCAGGTTCCCTGCTGAGCAGAGAGCCCAACGCAGGCCTTGATCCCAGGACTCTGAGATCATGACCTAAGCTGAAGGCAGAGGCTTTAACCCACTGAGCCACCCAGGTGCCCCATGCCCACATTTAAATAGGGTTGTTTTTTGTTATTACGTTGCATGAGTTCTTTATATATTTTGGATATTAATCCCTTATCAGATATATAATTTGCAAATATTTTCTCCTATTCTGTAGGTTGCTTTTTCATTTTGTTGATGGTTTCCCTTGCTATGCAGAAGCTTTTTAGTTTGATATAGTCCACTTATTTCACTTTTACTGTCAGATCCAAAACATCATCACTAGGACCAATACCAAGAAGCTTACCAAGTTTGCCTTCTTCTAGGGTTTCATAGCTTCAGATCTTTAGTCTTTTAAACCATTTTGAACTATTTTTTGTGCCTGGTGTTAGATATTAATCTCATTCCTTTGCATGGGGCTATCCAGTTTTCCCAACACCATTTATTAAAGTGACTGCCTTTTCCTCATTGTATATTCTTGCCTCTTTTGTCATAAATTAACCATAGATGCATGAATTTATTTGAGAATTCTAATCTGTTCCATTGATCTATGTGCCTATTTTTATGCCAGTGCTATATTGCTTTGATTACTACAACTTTGTAGTAAGTTTGAAATCAGGTAGTGTGATGCTTCTAGTTTTGTTCTTTCTCAAAATTGCTTTGGCTATTTTGGGTCTTTTGTGGTTCAGTACAAATTTTAGGGCTGTTTGTTCTATTTCTGTGAAAAATATCATTGGGATTTTGATAGGGGTTACACTGAATCTGTAGATTCCTTTGGGTAAGATGGACATTTTAACAATATTCTTTCAATCCATGAGCATGGAATATATTTCCATTTATCTGTGTCTTCAGTTTCTTTCATCAATGTCTTACAGTATTCAGTGAACAGGTTACCTCCTGGTTAAACTTATTCCTAGGTATTTTAGTCTTTTTTTTAAAGATTTTATTTATTTATTTGACAGAGAGAGAGAGATCACAAGTAGGCAGAGAGGCAGACAGAGAGAGAGGAAGAAGCAGGCTCCCTGCTGAGGGGAGAGCCGGATGCGGGCCTCAATCCCAGGACCCTGAGATCATGATCTGAGCTGAAGGCAGAGGCTGAACCCACTGAGCCACCCAGGTGCCCTATTTTAGTCTTTTTGATGCAACTGTAAAAAGGATTGTATTCTCAATTCTCTTTTTGACAGTTAGTTGTTAATGTATAGAAATGCAACATTTTTTGTATATTAATTTTATGCCCAGCAAAGTTACTAAATTCATTTATTACATCTAACAGTTTTTTTTTTTGGTAGAGTCTTTAGGTTCCTCTACATAAAATCATATCATTTGCAAATAGTGACAGTTTTATTTCTACATTTCCAATGTGGATGCTTTATCTTTTTCTTGCCAAATTGTTCTTGCTAGGATTTCCAATGCTACGCTCAACAGAAATGGAGAGAGTGGGCATCCTTGTCTTATTCCAGATGTTAGAGGAAACGTTTTCCTTTTTCTTCATTAAGTATGAAATTAGCTGTGGACCTGTCATATAGAGTCTTTATTACGTTAAGGTATATTCCTCATATAAGTACTTTGGTGAGAGTTTTTATCATAAGTGGATGTTAAATGATATAATTATATGATTTTTATCCTTGCCTTTGTTAATGTGGTATATCACACGTATTGGTTTGAGGATGATGAAGAACCCTTGCATTCCTGGAATAAGTCTATTTGATCATGGTGTATTATCATTTTAATGAACTGTTTAAGAATGAGTGCATTGTTGTATTTGGTTTGCTAGTATTTGGTTGAGTATTTTTGCATCTATGTTCATAGGGGATATTGGATTATAATTTTATTTGTTTTGACTGGCTTTGGTACCTGGATATTGCTGACCTCATTAAAATGAGTTTGGAAGTTTTCCTTTCTCTTCAATTCTTTGGAAGAGATTGAAAAGGACAGGTACTAAATCTTCTTTACCTGTTTGGGAGAATTCACCTATGAAGTCATCTGGTCCTAGACTTTTCTTTGTTAGCAGGTTTTTTTGTTTTGTTTTGTTTTGTTTTGTTTTGTAATAATACTTTATTTTATTTTTTCAGTGTTCCAAGATTCATTGTTTATATAGGTTTTCAATTGCTGATTCAATCTCCTTACTCCTAATTGATCTATTCAGATTTTCTATTTCTTTATAAGTCAGTTTTTGGAAGACTGTACACTGCAAGAAAGTTATCCATTTCTCCTAGGTTATCTAGTTTGTTGACATACAATTGTTCATGGTAGTCTCCTAGGGTGCTTTGTATTTCTGCAGTATCAGCTATAACAACTTTCACTGCTGATTTTAGTATTGGAGTCCTTTTTCAATTGGTGAATCATGCTAAATATTGGCCAATTTTATTTATTTTTTCAGAGAACCAGCTATTAGTTTCATTGATCTAATTGCTCTATTTTCATTTGAGTCATTACTTCATTTATTTCCACACTGATTTTTTCTATTTCCCTCTTTCTATTAATATTGGGCTCCACTTGCTCTTTATCTAGTTTTTTTAGATGGGAAGTTAGATTGATATTTTCTTGTTTTTTGAGGTAAGCCAGTATCTCTAGGAACTTTCCTCTTAGAACTGCTTTTTGCTGCAGTATTCAAGGTATTTTTTTCTCCTTTGATTTCTTTTGTTTACCCACTGGTTGCTCAGTAGAATGTGGTTTAATCTCCACAGTTTTGTGATTTTTCCAGTTTTCTTCTTGTTGTAATTCACCTCTAACCTCATACCACTGTGGTGGTCAATAAAGACAGTTGATATAATTCCAATCTTATTAAATTTATTTTGATTTGTTTTGTGGCCTAACTTATCATCTGTCCAGGAGAATATTCCATGTGCATTTTTAAAAAATGTATATTCTGTTTTTGGATGGAATACTCTGTTTATGTCTATTAAGCTCATCTGTCTAATGTGTCAGTTAAGGTCAATATTTCCCTATTGATTTTCTGTCTAGATGATCTATGCATTCACATAAATAGGGTATTACTATCCCTACTACTATTGTATTGCTGCCAATTTATCCCTTTAGGTTTGTTAATATCTTCTTTATATATTTAAGTGCTCCTACATTGGGTACATAAATATTTACAAATGTCATATCCTTTTGTTGGATTGACTCCTTAATCATTATGTAGTACCCTTATTTGTATTTTATTACAGTCTGTTTTTTATTGCATTATTTTATTTTTTCAGTATTCCAAGATTCATTGTTGATACCCCACACCCAGTGTGCTCCATGCAATTCATGCCCTCAATACCCACCATCAGGTTCTGTTTTAAACTTTATTTTGCCTTTAAAAAAGTATAGCTATTCCAGTTTTTCTTTAGTTTCCACTTGCATGAAACATCTTTTCCCATCCCTTCACTTTCATCTGTGTAAGTCTTTAAATCTGAAGTGAGTCTCTTGTAGGCAAGATACAGATGGGTCTTATATTTTTATCCACTCAGCCATTCTACGTCTTTTTATTGGAAAATTTAGACCATTTACATTTAAAGTAATTATTGATAGGTACACACTTATTGCTATTTTGTTCATTGTTTCTGGTTCTCTTCCCTTAAGGTTTGACTACATTCTTTAGTGTTATGCTTAGATTCCTTTTTTATGTATTTCTGTGTATCTACTCTATATTTTTTACTTTGTGGTTAGAATGAGCCCCACTTATAAGAACCTATGTATATATAATAGTCTATTTTAAGATGACAGCAACATAAGTTTTAATGCATTCTAAAACTCTACATTTTAAACCCCTCCTCTCCATTTTATGTTTTTCATGTCATATTTTACATCTTTTTTTATTTTGCATATCCCTTGATTGATTACCATAGTTCAACTAGTTATTTTTACTACTTTTGTCTATCAACCTCCATACTAATTTTATAAGTGATCAATACACTATCTTTACTATATATTTACATTTGTCAATGAGATTTGTACTTTCATGTGTTTTCTTATTACCAATTCATGCCCCTTCCTTCAAATTTACAGAAGTTCCTTTAAAATTTCTTATATAAAGCTGTTTTGGTGGTTATGAACACCTTTAAAAGGCATTGCATATCTAGATAATCTAAATTGTAACACCTTGTCAGATAGAGTATTCTTGGTTGGAAATTCTTCCCTTTCAGCACTTTGAATATGTCATTCCACTCCCTTCTGGCCTGCCAGAAAAATCTCCTGTTACTCTCATGGAATTTCTCTTATTTGAAACAATTTGTTTTTCTCTTGCTTTGATTCTCTCCTTAACTTTTAATATTTTAATTGTGCTGTGCCTTTGCATGGATCTGTCTGGTTTCTTATATGGAACTCTGAGCTTCCTGGATCTGAATGCCTGTTTTCTTCCCAGGCTTAGGGATATTTACAGTCTTTCTTTCTTTCTTTCTTTCTTTCTTTCTTTCTTTCCTTCTTTCTTTCTTAACAGCCATTATTTCTTCAAAGAAGTTTTCTGCCCTTTCTCTCTCTTCTCTTCCTGGGACTCCTGTAATGCAAATGATATTCCACTTGATGTTGTTCTATGGGTCTCTTAAGCTATCTTTGCTTTTTAAAATTATTTCTTTTTGCTATTCTGTTTGAATTAGTTCTACTGCCCTGTCTTCTAGATCACTGGTGCTTTCTTCTGCTTCATCTAGTCTGCTGGTGAACCCCTCCAGTGTATTTTTCAGTTTAGCTGTTATATGCTTCAGCCCTGTAACTCCTGTTTGATAGTTTCTTATATACTCTGTCTGTTGGTTAAAGTTCTCATTGTGTTCAGCTAATCTCCCAAGTTCAATGAACATCTTTATGCCCTTTACTTTGCTATTTTAGTATAGTAAGTTTTTGTTGCAATTCCCTTTAATAACAATATTCCCATAATTAATTGCAACAAAGTACAGAACATACAGTAGCTAATCAAATAATTTCAAGATGTGTGTGCATAACAATGTCCCTCCAAGATAATTTTTCCCCAAGAAGTTTTAACTTCAGTTTAAGAATGGAAAATATATTGGCTAAAATGTCACTTTTCTTGCTCAACATAATCATCAATAATATTTGCCTATGAAATTGTGTGACAGAAAAATGTGAATCTCATACTTCAGTCCACCTACCTAGACTGGCATCATGACAAGAACTTTGGTGTGATACAATAGGTAGAAATGGTTGGCTCCTGTCTAGGAACATTTTTTTCCTAAACTAGCTATTCAGGTGTATGACCTTTTCTTTGAACTCTTCATCAGGTAAATTACTCATCTACCCTTCATTAAGACTTTATTCTAAGGTTTTATCCTGTTCTCTTATTTGCAACATATTTCTCTGTTTCCTCATTTTGCTTAAATCTCTGTTTCTATGTATTAGGAAAAACAACTACCTCTTCCAGTCTTGAGGGAGTTCCCATATAAGAGATTAGCTCAATCTTTAAACCTTGCCATAGCTCTTGGTTGTTTCTTGAACCGTTGTGATTGTCTCAGTAGCTTAATTTATTGTTAATAGGTCCCAGGGTTGAGGATGTGTCAGTACCTGTCAGCATTCCAGAAGTGATCTCAGTCAGCACCTAGAATCAGGCTACCTAGAATGCAGACCATCAGATAGAAGCTTTTAAAGTGTATAAATATATACGGTCCTCTAGGACCACAATCATAAACCCTGCTGACCTCCAGACCAGGCAATTTAGGGGTGTTCCCTGAGTGACAGTTGTAAAAATCAGGGCTTCAGAGACATGTATAAGCTCTTTCCTCGAAGGTACCAGTGAGCTATAGTGAGGCTAAAGGAGAGTGCAAAGATGGCTTCCCCTAGACTATGTTCCCAGAGAGCACCTCTGCAGCCTGTAGATGTGTGGCAAACCTGAAGTCTGACCCCCACACTAAAATTCAAACAGAAGTAAACAGGACTTTTTCACAGAATAACTTATGGCTTATTTCAGTCTGCTGTGTTTTGAAGGATCTTTTCAGCTAGTTTTTAGGTCTTTTGATGTGGTGTGTGGGAAGAGGTTGAGTTCAGGATCTTATGCTGCCATCTTGTACTGTCCCCTCAAATCACTACAGATGCTTTAAATGTCATATCAAGCATCATATTTTAAATGTATTATTTTACCTGACCATATACACAAAGAAATGCCACCAACAGAAATTTCTACCATTACTGCAATTAAAATACACAGAAAACAAATTTGCAATGAAGAATCCTAAATGAAAAGTGTATGTTCTTGTTTCCAATGTCAGGGTATATTATAAAACCTAACCACTCCATATAAATATTAATGTAATCAACTTACAAAATGTGTCTAAACTTTGTAAAGTAAGTAGTATTCATACTTAGATGTGTCCTAATGTCCAAGGTATAATGACTTACTAGTATTTTATAATCTATGTTATCTTAGCATTCCTTAAACAATAAATTTAATCTGGCATGATGAAATAATATATTTTGTGACAATGTAGTGGAAGGGAAGGGAATGATAAGAAACTTTTCTTAAAAATGGAGCTTTTAATAATAGACTTTTCAAAACATATATGAATATTCCTATCTAAAACAAGTATAACACACAAGCTGGCCTGCAGTATTAAAACATAAGGAAATAGGAAGATAGCTACTCACTGAATATAATAATGAATGTGAAATGAGAAAATACTGAAACTGAAACTTTAATAGTTCTCATGCTATTTTGAAAAGATTGCTTATAATATACTATCATTAAATAGTCTCAGGTCTTATTTTCATCTGATTACCAAATGAGTTTTGCATTGATTATTTTTTTTCCAATTGAATTGAGATTTTTAACAAAATCGTCATCCCCATAAAACTAAATGTTTTAGAGTGGCAACTTCCCTAAGATTTCTAAGCCCATAAGAAAAAAGATCAAATTGGAGTGTAAGAAAGCCATGTTTTATCACGAAGCAGCTACTTCAAACTCCAATAATTAATGTTTTGTCTCCCCCTTCTGGACTATACAATTATTTTTTTAAAACTCACAAAGATTTGTTTTTTTTCACAGGATACATTCAAATAATTAGCCTAACACAAGTACAACATTACCTGAAATAATCATTAAGACACTATTCAATTAGTAAACAATATTTCAATTTAATAATTCAATAGCAGCTTAACAGCCCACAAGCACATACTGTCAGGGTTAGTGGTATTTTAGGGATATTATGATTACCAGGGGGCTATATAAGGAATACATCAATAGCATTATGAATATATTACTTTGAGCCTGACCGTAAGTTTATACTTCAACAGAAACTTTCATTCATTATCACCTCCCTCACCAGCATGAGGAAATACATTTATTTGGCTCTATTTTGTGAAAAAGGTCCTACAATATCCATTCAGTCAGGACCCATGGTCTCTATGTCCCAATTAGGGCAAACAAAGATACATCTGTTCCTAACCTTCACCTATGATGGGGTGGTTCTTTTGACTCAGATTATTCAGAAACATTGCAAAAGGTACAAAAGTAACATCTTAATTACGTAAAATGGTTTATCTGGTAAGCAATACTACAAGCCACCAAAATGATTAGCTCTTTTCTATCTGGGTACACTGAGTCACCTAGAAGTATACATAGCCTTAACTGCCTAATGCAGGTATTAAGGCTTCAGTTAATAAACAGGGAAATGTTGTTAGAATGATAAACATATGAGAAAGTATATTTAAAGTAGTAAAAGTAGGAGTTTAAAACAGTGAACCAAATTATACAATTCTACTCTTAATTGTACAAGTGCTAAAGAAATGTTCCTATATAATGATAACTTTATTCCTGTTTTTGTGATTTTATTAATTTCTCCTTAACATATCTAACAGAACTCATGATTTTTTACTTCAAACTTAGTCTTACTCCTGATTTCTCTGTGATCTCTAAATCACCATCATTTCAGTCACCCATACTTGAAACTTCAGTCATTATTACTGCACACATCTCCTTTGCCTTTTCAATCATTTGCTGAGACTAATATATTTTACTTCCACAATCACTCATCTAAACTCTCCATTTAGTTCTTACTAACCACTTTCCAGTTAATGGTTCTATTATTTAAACTACTAAGCAACCCCTAGCTTCTGAGCTGCCCTAGTTTCTAATCTCTCCTATTTCTACTGCTCAACTAATTTTCCCTAAATACAGCTTAGATTTTACCATTCCATTGCTCAAAACCTTCCAGGATTCCTCTCCATTAAAGTGAAACTCCTCAGCACATCCCTCCTGAAATGACCTTAACCTACGTTTCCAAATGTGCAACCCACTACTCACTTAACCTATTTTTTAGTCACTTTAACCAGCTCTTGTGGTTGGTTATTAAATATGCCCATGCCTCCCCTTGTTCAACCCCACTCCAACCACACTAGCCTCTTTGCTATTCTTCAAATACACACTCCTGCCTCAAAGCCATGGCACTTGATGTTCTCTGCCTGTAAACTTCTTCCCTAAATATTTACATGGCTCTCCCCAATTTCATTCATGTCTGTTTTCAAATGTCACTGCACAGAGAGTTCACCTATCTAAAACAGCACATCCCTGATCACTCTCAGCTTTCTCATTTTACTCTTTTTTCTTCCACAGCACTTTCCACCACTTGCCATTAACTTTGATGTGCCATTGTCTGTCTCCCCAGCTAGAATGTATGCTCCATGAGGAATATATCTGCATGGTTCATCATTCAAGCACCTAGAATAGTGAATGACATGTAATAGGAGTCCAGTAATTTTTTGTTAAAAAAAAATGAAACTGTGGTTAGAGACGTTAACAAGATCACAGGGAATAAATGAGTGTGAATCAAGGGTTCAAATTCAGGTCTTCCTCATGTCTAAATAAACACTATTCCATAAATACCCTACTATTGCCCTAAGCATTCAAATATTTATGTTGCTAAATTCACTTATATTTAACATTACAAAGTCTGGTCATTATAATTCTATTTTCCAATTATCACACATGATCATGTCATTCTCACTTTTTTCCCACAGAAGAACAGTGATTTTTCCCACCTGTGGATAAATTATTCCTGGCTTGCAATCAAATCAAATCAATCATTTTAGCCATTTTCTAAATCTTGTCAATAACATATTGAGGCCACATATGAATTTACTTTTTTCTAAAAGCCCAATAATAATCTATACTATTTAGCACATAGCTTCCAATAAAGAGTAAAGCAGTCTCCTTTTTCCATCTAACTGAATCTTTCTCAACATTCTTGATCCAGAATAAATCCTGTCAAACAGCATTCATCTTGAATACTTACCAAAAAAAGGCTGCTCATAATTTTATCTCATTTTACTATGCAATTTTCATGTTTTTATGTTCTTCATACCAAGCAGTTTATAGAATTGAATACATTTATAGAATTGAATACATTAGCATACAATGGAATTTATACCTACTACTTACAAGCTTCTTTGTACATTAAATGCATTAAATACAAACACAAACTTCAAAGTCATCCTGAATTTAGTATTGTTATCCTCTTGTTTGGATGGGGAGACCGGGATTCAGACAGGTTAAGTAATCAACTAATGACACACAGCTATATAGCATAAAGCAGAGTAGGAATCTGAACCCAGGGCTATCTGTCTCTAAACCCATGACCTCTATGGAAATTTATATCCCTTTATAAGCTCAATATATGGACATAAAAAGACAGACCCACAGGGTGATAGTATTATTCAAAGATATATAGTACTGTAAACTAAAATAATCTAGGAGTATTATAACAGAAGCCCTTAAAGAACATGTAATAGAAGGTATAAGATAAAGCAGAAAGTGATTCCTTAAGAAAGTTAAAAATAAAGTGCTACAGAATTTCATATAAATTACTAGGCAGAAATTGAGGAGGATGACTCAGGGGTGGCAATCAGGACAGGCTTCAGGGAGAGCTATGGAGAATGGGCAGAATGTTGACTCCCCCGCCAAAAAAAAATTTCTATGCAAAAAAGAGATCCTAGGATAAGCAAAGTCAGAAGAAAGACTGCATGAGGCTGAGGGGATGGTTATGTCCAGGTAACAACAGGTAGTTTTCCAGTCTGATTTTTTAAGCAAATTTATGAAAGAAAATAATGAAAAGTAAGGCTCACAGTAGTTAAAGATTGGGAGGGCTTCAAATGAACCCATTTCTGCTTCTAATCAACATTAGAGAGGCAAAAGAAAAGACAGGTTCATATAAACCTAGTTCATTACATATTTCATCTTTCTAATTTCAACCTGGTTTTAATATGACTAATTTTTTGACCAATATATATAATCTCTAGGCAACGATAATAATTAAAGTGGTTATTTCCACAATGCATTCTCTCTGAAACACTTTTATGGAATTCTTATCTGCCATTTTTATCAATGAACACACACTTCTCATCTTTTGAAGACTAATGAGACCATGAAAAATAAGCCCTTTTGTACTTGACTTTCCACCAGAGTGATTTTAATGTTTTATCACTCCTCACTCCAGTTTCAAAAAAACAACCAAGAAAAATCTTGCCCCTTAAGGCAACCCTCCCACCTAAACTCTAGAACTAATCCCTCATCATTTCCTCTAGATGCTTATACCCATAGTTTCCTCCCTTTATAGCAGGATATGTGATGCAAATTCCAATATGAGAAGCAGGTCATAAATAAAATGTGGGTGTAAAACAGCTTTTATTGATGATAAATCATAATATCCATCTAATTACATTGTCTTTCAAAAACATTCTCAGAGAAGATGAAACTTTTCCATGAACCATATAGAGCCTGTTGGCCCCCCACTTTGCAACCATTTACTACACTGTACCTATAAGGCCAATGTTTACCTCTCTTTTCCATTAGAACTAGTATTTTATGTAAATGAGTTACTGGGGAAGAAAGACATGCAAATTATTTATTATAATAAAACATGTTCAATATTGTAATACAGCTGTATGGTGGTACTATGGAAAGGAAGGAGTTATGTAAGACAAAGTCGCCTAAGATTGACATGATGCTTAATCCTGATGGATATTTCGGAGCTTTCTAGGTATCCTAAAGAAGAAAAGAGCATTCCAGCTCAAAGAAATAGAATATACTTGATTTAGAGCTATTAAAGAGTAAGATGTTAAGGAATTGTCAAGTTGTTCCTGTATAAACAGGACAGGCACATGTAAGAATGGAAATGGATATGAAATTAGAAAAAAGAGCAGGGATAAGATTGCAAAGGGCACTAGGAAGCCATATGAAAGTTTTAAGCAGGGAAATTGGCATGATCTGTGTAACAGTGTAGAACATGCATGGCCAGGGTGAGAGAGTGGATACCAGGAGACTACTTAGGGGACTATGGCAATTATAGGTGTGTTTAATGATGAGTCTAAACTAAGGAAGCAACAGTATGAGTAATTAGGGGACAGAGGTAAGAGTTACCTAAGAGAAATAATCAATAGAACTTCAGCATATAGGGAAATCAGTAATTGCTCACCAGCTCTGGCAAAAGTAATGGAGAGACTGGGCTAGCTTCAACCCACATTAAAATAAGCTCAAGATTCTTTTATAGCCCAAAACTGTATTTAACCTAACCCTCCCACATCTAGCCACAGTTTAGTACAGGTACTCCCTGATTCACACAAGTCTACATAGCCCTGGAAACAAATCTCTCTTCATCCTAATCTAGTACTTCTCAAAGTACGCTCTTCAGCCTACCTTAAGAGGATCTCCTGTGGTGCTTGATAAATATGCAGAGATCTTGGCCCTATCCTAGACTCCATGAGAGACAAAACTTCCATTTTTATAGAATTTCTAATTTGAGAACCACTGGCCTAATACAACCTACCTACTAATATCAAATTTGTTTTTCTTAAACTTTGCTTTCCTTTTGTTACTGTCCTGCTCAAACTAACTTCTAATCTTCCACCTGGACTTCCAAGATCCTCTTTCAACTTGATTTTTCAAACTTTCCAATATGCATTCTTTGTTCCAACAAAGTCAGCTTCATCTCTTGCTCGCCTCTTCTCCGCTCACTACCCACACAGTTTGGCTCTTTCTCTTGGCCTTTGTATCAAATATTATTTTCATAATCTGAGAGCTTCTTTGTTGTCTCACCTCCCTTATCAAATCCCAGCCATCAAAACTAAGGATTATTAAAAGTCCAGCTTAAGTCTAGAAATTTTCATAGAGTTTTCTCTAATTACTCTACCCTACTTTTCTCCTGTTTATGAATTCTTAAAACACTTAATATCTGCATTCACAATTTAAGGATTGATTATTTCCACATATATTAGTAAAACTGTAAGATCTTATCCTTTTTTTTCCAGTCATCAATGAATCTAACACAGTTCTTGGCACATAATAAGCACTAAAAAAATATTTGTTGATGTTTGAAATTACCCCTAAAAGACTGACGGCTTTTTGTCTGGGGGGTGTCACATAAATTAAAAGAGGAAAAAAAAGACTAACTCAACTTTTAAAAGCAAAACAGATATTAAATACATTCACTATTCTGAATACTACGGTATTTAATAATGTTAAAGGTGTTTTCTGCCCTGTTCTCTAAATATAGACTGCTTATTCATAAAGACAGTATTTACAAAAACCTCTCAATTACAACACAGGCCTCAGGTCATGATCTCAGGGTCCTAGATCAAGCCCAGTGTCCAAGACTCTGCACTCACCACAGAGTCTGATTAGGTTTCTCTCTCTCCCTCTCCCTCTGCCCCTTCATCCACTAATGCACTCACTCTCTAAAATATATAATCTTTAAAAAAAAACTCTAAAAGATAGAAAGAACCTTTAAAAATAATGTATACCAATCACTTAAATTTATCCATTTAATAACTTAACCACAAAGACATTACCTGACTTGCCCAAAGTCGCACAGCCAATTAGTAGCATCTAACAAGGACAAAGACCTAGACCTCTTGATTGCACATCAAAGTCTCTCTTCATTATACTATATCACATAGTATAATCCAAGTGAGATACATTAATAAGAATCTCTGCTAGCATAAACCAACCTATTAGGAGTCTCTCTCTGCCATCCTAAGGCACTGAGGTAAAACATCCAATTTCATCAGAATCATAAAATCTGAATCATAAAGTCATAAACATATGTACAACCCTAAAAAATAAGTAAAACTTTCTAAAACAAAATATACAAGCATATTCCAGTTCTAAAACATTTCCAAAAACCACAGGAAAAATACTTACCATAGCTAAATTCTCATCACCTGACCTTAATCATCTCACTACTTCGGTAAAATATATTCCAAAAGGAAAACCAAACATATAAAATACTATAAAACAAAAATCACTAAATTCCCAAAAGCACAAATTCATATCTAAGAGTAAAACACATCTTTTGTACTCACCATAACTTTACTTCCAACTATCTGTATGCAGTAGTCAACGAAGAGTGGTTATGGTGTAAAAAAACAAACAAACAAACAGCAACAGTATTAGTAATAAGAAGCTTTTCACAGAAGTTAAGTTTTTAGTAAATTAGTAAATAGCTAACCCTATGTACTCTTTCAAAACTTTAGATCTAGAGGCTAAAACAAATATACCAGTATTAATTTCTACCACATGTCAAAAACATGTACAGTCTATAGAATAAGGATTCCCAAATAAAGAGTCTTACTGCTTGAGGATTTTTTTTAAATGTACTGTAATGGGCTTATATAGTATTATCCAAATTTCAAGTAATGTAAAATTAAGTGCAACCATGCATCAGATATTTTATCACCCCACAACCACTCAAAAAAATTACCAATAGAAAAGTGAATTTTTTCCAGACAACATTTTTCTTCCCTCATTATAACAAATACAATATTAAGGATGAAATAAGGCATCTTAGAATACAAATGTTGCAACTAAAATCATACAGAGTATGAATTGCAAGTTGAAAACTGAAATATTTTTATATTATGATTTTAAGGTTTTTAATACTATCTTATACTTGAAAATTACAAAGAAGATAGATTGCTTGTGATTCTAGTTTTCTAGGTCATCCTAGCATTTGTATTATAGGATCAGATAATATAATAGAACATGAAAACAAAGAAGCAGTTATATGTGTAAACATGCAGATATTCATAGGGAGGAAATAGTCCAAAAACCTGAAGCTTTGACTGAGCTTTCTTAATAGGTAAGAGATAATAGAATTTCTGAAAAGCTGAATTGTGTTTAAGAAAGCAAGAAGTGAAATCACATTTCTAACATAATTTTATGCCAAAATCTAATTATAAATCAAATCATTATTATCAGATTCTTATACTTAAATATTAAGCAACATCCAAAAAAGAATTAATGCAGCTAGTTAGATAATTGATAGCCGTTATTATCAATATATGTTCTATTTTCCAGCTAGTACTTTAAAAAGAAAAGTAAAATGCCAGGAATGAAATGCCAGGAAGAATCCTAAATTAAACAGGATATCACAAGATACAAAAAGATATTGACAGTTGCCAAGCAAATTATTTCAGAGGAATCCATGAATCTCCAAATAGAGAAGCAGCTTTCTTAAATATTCATTCAACAGACTATTTATAAGCAGTGATTATTTAGTTGAATAAAAGCCATTTTGGTGCTATTAACAGTCTTCTGATTGAAAGATATGCTACTGACCTAAATTATGTCCCAACCAAAGAGACACAGGTCTTATTTGTCCCTTGCTTATTTAGCACAGACATGAGACTAAAACAAGAATGCAAGCCTGTCTTAATTAAGGCAGGTCTATACTCACTGAAATGACCAGAATATAGCCCATTAGTAATTCATTATGATTGCAAAATGATTCCATTTAGCTAAAGCACATACAGTGAACAGATTAGAATGGCCAAGGGAAGCTAAAAGAAAACAAGTCTGGTCATGTCTGTCTTCAATTGTTTCACCTAAGAAAGAAAGTATCTGCTAATGGCAAAAGCAAAACTGTAATACATATATACACACACAATGAGATGTACTGCAACATTCAACTGCTTGATATATGGCACAATATAAAAATTTTACAGATGTATTTGGTATCACTATTTTAAATTATTTCCTATTAAGATTTTCTTAATGATACCTATCAATTTGTCATTTGTCTTAAAAATATAACTTTATATATTTTAAAATCTCAACTTCAAAGACTGTGATTTAAGTTAGAGATAAACTAGTTTCTTAATATTCTAATAAGGACATTGGCTTTTGGCAAACCCTTAGGATTTCAGTGACTAATTTTTCCTCATGAATGTCTACATAGGTTGTTAAGCTAGAACATATAAGATCCCCTAAATCACTGATAAATTGTGCCTCTTTCAGGATTATAAATGGGTATGACAATGTCTGCAATATTAGCAAAGTTTGGTTTTCTATTACTGAAAATATATGCTGGTGTTTTGAAAATATAAATTATTCCAGACTATTTGTGGCCAAATTATCCACACGTACCAACTACTATAGGTCAGGTCCATAACCACACTTGCTGTAATGACCAAATGACTCTTCTCCACTCCCTTATTTAAAATTCATTCCACTGACAGTTATTCAAGCTACTTTTTCCTTTAACATTCACACAATTTAATATTCTCTATTATGGAACTTCAACAAGAAAAAACTAAGCAACAGTTTTCATCATTATCTTTTCATTTCCTATGTATTTTTATTCCATGCTTATTTTAGCAAAGTCACTTACACAACAAAAGACATACTTGTTTTACAAACATGTTTTGAGCAAATACCTATATATTAGTTTCACCTTGATTTATTGTCTTTACCCAGGAACCCAGGAGAATGATGGACATTTTCTACTGAGTTCATATTTTGTTTGTTTTTCAATTCTATGCAGAATGATAAATGCAGGTATTAAAGGAGGAAATGTACAATTTATGTTTAAATTTAACTATAATTCTCACATGTTTTAATTATGACTATAAAAGCTTCTCCCTCAGGAAAACTAGCCGTTAACTTTGTTTTTACTTCAAGATTAAAGTTTTGACTACTTATAAAGCATTTTCATAAAAAAGTGATACAATCATATCTACTTTAAATGATATTTTTTATTAATGTTATGTTAGTCACCATACAAGAAACATGTTTTTAGTGGGAGGAGGGGGAGATGGAGAGAGAATCCCAAACAGACTCCACATGTGTGGAGTGTGGAGCTGGATGCCAGGGTCAATCTCACAACCCTGAGATCATGACCTGAGCCAAAACAGTCAGATGCTTAACCGACTGAGCCACCCAGGAGCCCCAACAAAGAAACATTTTTAATCAGTGGATCAATATAATGAAAAGTAAACAAAACAGTAGAAGATATAAAAAGCATGTCTAAAGCCTACTGAAAGATACCAGGTTAGCAACCTTAGTTACACATAGATAAATAGCCATATATTAAGCTACAGTTTATGCAAGTATTACTATCATGATCATGAAGAAGTCAAAGAGAAGTGGACTGTTTGTCACCAAATGTCATCCCTCTCATCTTCAAAAGGAAAGTTCATAATGAATTTTTTTGGTTTTAACAACAGAAAACACAGTATTAATTAAGGTGTTTCCAAAGTAAGAAAGTTTTAAAACATTTTTATCAACAGGCTTTCTTTCATCATAACATTTGGTCCATGAAAAAATATTATCAAATAAAATGTATAATCTTGAAACTAATGAAAGCGCTATAGGCATGTCAGGTGCTCACATGTATGCTGAATGAAACAAACAAGGGTTATACTAAATAATTACAGTACTGATTTTGAGGCTAATACCTGAAACAAAATTTTCATGTCTTTTGAGAAACATTCAATTTCCTTTCAAATAAAGCAATACAAGACAGCTCATCCAATATTTACATAAATTTTAGCATTTTAATGTGAAAAAAATGAGTATATAACCTAAATGTATATGTCTTTGGTCAGCTGAAGAGAAAACAGCATAAGAATAAATAAAAACAAATTCTACATAGAGTAAAAATCAAAAGGTTAAAGAATAAGAGCTTTGTATAATCTTCATTATATTCAGTCCCACTTGCATAAACAAAAACAACAAATGAGCCAGAAACACTAACAAAATCTTATCATGAAAAACACCACATAATTATTCATATGTTATCTGCACATAGTGCATTTGCCTTTAGGTATTTGAAAAATAACACTAAATGTGCACCCTGCATTTCCAAAAGCATTTTACTGTGAACAATAACTTGAGTGCAAAAATGAGAAGAGATTCATCACAATTTCAAAGTAAAACCTTGCGCATCACCAAATTCTATTGAAAACGATGCTCATGGCAAATTTCACTTATCACTTGAAACATATTTCTGCCCTTGGATACCAGAAGCAAATTAAAAAATATGCTTTTGCTCTGCTCTGGCACAGCTGGAATACCTCATGTTTAACTAGTTCAGCATTCGGATTTAGCTTACTTAAACTACAATATGGAATCAATACAATTGTAGAATTCAGGGCAAAATGCATCAGTAATTGCCACTGCAATTACTGTACTGAAGTAGCAGTAATAGGATAGCAAAATAATTTTAGAACATATTTTCCATTTTCTGTATTTCTATATTTCTAAAAATATTTTCTATTTTCTTTACTAGTCAACTTTTTAAATTTAAAATATGGATTTTTCACATGTAAATGCGTATGTGTATTATTTATATACACATACATCATGTATATACTATACACATAAAATCAATGTGTTTGTGTGTGTATAAATATACATACATATGTATAAATATAAAAAACATGTGGTATAAGTATGTGTGTCCAGAAATATATATATACACATAGTGATTTTATGAAGTCTAGTTATATAAAGCTTTTTCCTTACAGAAATGTAAAATACATTTCACCATTTCAAAAATACATATTTTTTCTTGCAAAAAGAAATCAAACCTGAAGTCTATTTTTGGAAGCACCTTAAGAAGTAAACAAAGCCATATATCCCATTAAAACACTGAAGTTTTTCCTGCTGTAAACAAGTCTTTCCACAGAACTCTACTTACAAGTCCTTTGAAACTTACAGATTTCATTTAAACTCCTTATTAAGCACCCTTTTTAATGTTAAATTAAGCTGTATGATAACAATTATAAGGTAGTTTATATAGGTAGAATCACATAAACCAAGGACAAATAACTAAAAGAGCATATTAAAAATATTGCTAAAACTTTCATGCAAGAAGAAACCAGACATAAAGCTTTAATGGAAACTAAACTTGTGACTAGCCTATGTTTGTGTCTTCTCCCTCAAAATTCAAAATTTTTGTATAGCAAACAGTGTATTTAGTGGAATACCTACAACTTGCTGTGAATATTTAGGATGTGCACATAACTACTGCCCCAAAACTCAATGGGTTAACTCAGAGCCTTCTATCCTTACTCTGTATTATTTAAAATAATGGAAGTCTCTGTAATTATAAGCAGTTTTTAAATACATACTAAATGTGTAAAAATACATGTATAATCTTTTTTTCTGAATAGGCTGTATCAGTACAGGGAGGCAAGAACTTGAAGATCTGAGGTTTGTTTATTTTTGAGCAGATCATGCTGAACTTACTATGGTAGTGTCGGGAAAGTATCACTACTTACAGATTTGGCAGTAGCAGATATGTACTGGACAACCATCTCACGCTTGGTGGTAAAATCTTTGTTTCGTAAAGGAGCTTTACGTTCTTCATTAAGGTTCATGTCTTCCTGTTAGAAAGAACATCTATTGTGAGCATTTACAAATTTCTGCTTCAGTTACAAAAGTGATTAATAAATACTAATATTCTCTTTTAAAATAGTAAGTCATGCTGTAACTATCAACAGTGATCATTTTGGTGGATCCTTCACTATATATTTTTCACTCTGGATACCATAACATTGTATAAATTTTACCATGTATTCATGGTTCATATCTCTACCTAGTCAACTAATGAGCAGAAACAAATATTTTAAGCTATTCCACAGAATAAATTGGCAGTTTTGTAGCATACACTAGATAACCTTAGCACAGATATTAATTTACCCTGAGAGCAAAAATAAACAAATACTTTACTGTTTGGCATATTCTCCCTTAGGATCACCATTATCTAGAACAAACATGATTTTTAAAACTAACAGAAAATACATATCTATAATGTTACTGAAGTAAAATTCTTGAGAACTTGCTGGATTTGGGAAGTGAAAAAAAAACAAAAATATAATCTGCTGTGTTGGGCTGACAAAAATTACTCAATGGAGGAAAAAAATATTCAATTACAAGAATACATTGTTTTGCGGTTCAATAAGCTTTAGGTTGGCTGGGAATCTTCCTTTATTATGTGATACACACCCAAATAACATTTTCACAAGGCAAATTATTTTTCTTCTTTTTTTAAACTCATATTAACCCTTATAACACTCATGAGGGGTCACAAAACCAAGTTGGAAATGACGATGATTCAAAAAGCAACGTCAGGAGCACTGGGTGGCTCAGTCACTAAGAATCTAACTCTGATTTCAGCTGGGGTCATGATCTCAGGGTCATGAGATCAAACCCCACACCAGGCTCTGTGCTCAGCAGGGCGTCTGCTTGAGATTCCCTCTCCCTCTGTACCTCCCCTGACTCACACTCTTTCTCAAATAAATCTTTAAAAAAAAAAGCAAAATCCAAAGAAAAGACAACCTACAGAATGGGTGAAAATGTTTCTAAATCATGTCTGATACAGGACTTGTATCCATAATATACAAAGATCTCTCACAAATCAACAATAAAATGGCAACCCAAATACTAATGGGAAAATGATTTGAACATATATTTCTCTAAAGATCTACAAATGGTTGGTAAGCACATGATGCTCAACGTCATTATTCATTAGAGAAATGCAAGTCAAAACCACAATGAGATACCATACCTCACTCCCACTAGGATGGCTAGGAAACAAAAAAATGATAATAATAAATGTTGGTGAGGATATGGAGAAATAGGAAGCCTCACGCATTGCTGATGAGAATGTGAAATGATGCAGCCACTTCAGAAAACAGTCTAGCAGTCCTCAAAAAGTTACACATAAAGTTGCCACATGACCAAGCTTATAGCCAAAAATAATGAAGACATATGTCCACACAAATATTTGTACATGAACGCTGATAGCAGGAGCATCAAAGAGTGGAAATAATCCAAATAATCACTTATTTACTGGACATGAAAATTGAAAGGAGGCTTGTGCCCACAAGTTAAATGAATTCTTTATGAAGCATGTAGACAATGCCTGATACTTAGTAAATTCTATCTTTGTTAAATAAATAAATAATTCATAGTCTAGTAGGGAAAACATACATGCAAACCATTGTAACAGAGGTATGTATCTGATGCTGTGGGAAGTCTTTACCAGGATCTGGGTCTTAAAGGATGATAAAAATCTTAGTGAAGTCAAGGAGACTAGCAAGGAAATCATTGTGTCTTCTGTCATATTTTGCTGCCCAACAGCATTTAAACATGCTCTCTACATTTTAATACATCCTCACAGTGTCAGTCCCACCTAAACAAGGAAGAATCCATAAAAACTACATTGGTCAGACTCCCTTATAACTAGAGTACAGACATGTGGCTTAGTTTCCACCAACAAAATGCATTTATAGGATGTGTAGATTCAGAAAAGAACTATGTAAAGAAGCAGGTCACAAGTAAGTGATCCATTCTACCAGCATGGGTGGCAGTACAGGAGATATGGTTATGAAATCAAAGCAGCTACATGTTTTATCACGAGTCTGACCAAGTGGTTCTTAGATGGCAAGAGATCCTACGTTGGACCAAATTTCAGTTGTTTGGTTCTGGAAGTTATTACTATAGTATGATCTGAAGCCTGTTTCTGCAACCCTCCTGATTCAAAAGCTACCTAGTATCTCTAAATAATAGTTATATATAACTAGCCAGAACAGAGTCTCGTATGTTCAATAATCTGGGCTACTGAAATCATTCCTGTGACTAGTGGTAAGAGCCTGAACTAAAAGAGATGGTAGTCAGACTAGACAGAGGTTAATAAACTCAGGGACCATATAAATGTTATCTGAAGACATCCTTCTCTCTTTCAGGCTAAAGTATACTTACCTTATTTTCATTTGACATGGTTCAATGTCCATATTTATTTTTCTCAAATACTTAGTGGTTTGATAAATGCAAGGAGGAAAGGACTACCACTTCCGTCATCTTGAAATAATTTACCTCTATTAATTCAGCCTCTGATTTTATGACGTTATTGGCCAGCACATCATTCTGCTGACTCTTAGTTTCTGTTTCCATCAAAATCCCTAAGCACTCTCACATATGCTAAGCTAGGTTTCTACAGCCTCAAAACATTCTGGTTAAATTATAGTCTCCTAAAAATGTGGTTAAAATGAATCTGCATCCCCCAAGTAGAAACAACTCTGAAATGCTAACAAGACTGAGTATATCTGTACACCTCATAGCCAGGCCTAAGAATATGGTAGTGCCACCTGAGGCAGTCTCTAGGTAGAGAGTTGACTCTCCTTCCAGTGACAGGTCTACATTGCAATAAGCCTCCATTCAATTTTTAATGACATATACTGCTAAGATCAAGCCATCAGAGTAGAATCATGGAAGTAGACAGAATAAGGATATGAGATTATAAACCTCAAAAGAATGTCTTCAAGTTTAAATGGGATCATGCATGTTAAGCCTGGTACATACTAACTAGCCTTCAAAGAATGCTTTATTTTAATAATGCACAACTGTTTGTAGTTTTCCTACATACACTATGCTATTACACATTTCCATCATTTTGTTCATAACGCTATTCTCTCTGCCTAGAATGCTGTCATCTTCACCACCCTCTCCCTCTAATAACTCTCTCTCCATCTTACCCCACCGACCACACCCAAATCCTTATCTGGTCAATTCTTAATCCTTCCTATTTATCTTCAAAGTTCCCCCAAAACATCTTACTTAGAAATTACTATCTGCATTTAATTCTTCCATATTAATTCCTATATTATAGCACTTAAACTAAAACTATCTAATAAATCCATCTCCCCTAAACTCTAAACTACTTGAAAGCAGAAAATGGGTTTTTATTTTTGTACTCCCAGCAAAGACCATAATTCCTGGAATGACAAAACTTAATAAATATCTGTTGAACCAATGTGGTGTTTAGGAGCTTTCCTCTAAATATTTTAACTTGTTTTAAGCTGACATTTCTTACACCCATAAATTTACCCCACAGGTTGACTGGGAATAGGTACCATTCATACGAATAGAAGAGACCACAATGACACATTTTTTTCTTATAGAAATAAGATGCATACTGCTAATCAGGCAGCTAATATTTCCAAATAATTAACTCCAACCTTATAATGCAATCATTAAGCTAAACAGAGCAATACTCATAACCCAATATTAATTCTATACAAAATAACTGAATATGAAACTCTTCTAAACTGACTAGTTCTTACAGTACTCAAAACACAAAAGCAAGCTTTCAGTATAACACTTAGTACTTCTACAATACATGAGAAGAATATAGTATTTTGTAGTTTCAAAAAATGTTGTCTGAAGTCTAAATAATTGACCACTTCTATTTTTAAAGCCGTATTTGTAAACACAAAACCATTTTTTCTCCTTCCATACAAACCATAATTCAATGCTCCCATTACACATAAATTCACTTCTTCAGCAAATAAACATCATATTCTTAAAGTTATTACTGAGGAGCCATAAGAGAAGAGAGTCAAAGTAGGCTAAAAGTTGAACCATCTGCCTACTCATTTTCATATTCATTCATTCATGCATGCATTCATTCTCTCTCACTCTCCTTTACCCATCCCCTTTAATTTTTGCTCTCTTCCCTCATAAATCTTTAAATGGGTGACAGTATAATTTTGAAAACTTTCTCCTTTTATTCCAACATCATTTTTTCTTTTAACTGCCCCACTGTTTTTTTCTATTTTGCATTATGAGAGGTAAATGTCAACCTTTTACATTTTTACATTTGTTCTTCCCTTTAAGAGAGAATACTTATTCTTTCTATAAATTTGCTATAAATTTCTGTGTTTGTTCTATAATCTGTTTCTATTTCTGGAACATGTCTTGATGCCAGTTGAAAGTTGTATTTTCCACTTGTTCTTTTAAAATCTGAACTTGATTTCGCCATCAAATGGTTGCCTTCTTCCTTGTGCTTCTCCGTAATTATTCAAATACTCTTTAACTTCCATGTTGAGGGGAACTGTAACCCTGAATGGAATGAACCAATGATACACTAGTACCTAAAAATATGCCCTCACATGAATAATGATTATAGTTTTGATTTTATAGCATTTTTTTCTAAATATACATTCCACAATTCCTCTAGCTTCTGTGAACTGGAAAGGACAAAATATTTCTAAAACTCTAATAAAATTATCAAGAATTTGCTCCATATTTAAAGCTGGCCAATTCTACCTGGCATTAAATAACTACCTCATGTTTTCAAAAGACCTAGTTAATTTTACCTATATAGACTGCAGTCATATAACATATAAAAGCTCAGATGGAAAACAAAGGTAAGGGAAAAAAGTTGTCTAAATATATTATCTCTGCAAATAGTATAAAGCCAAAAGCAAGAAAAAAGCATGATATTGAGGGAATATTATTGAGTATGGCACAAAACCTCTTCATCTATTTCTGCTTTCAGGTCTTATTGGAGTGATGTAATTTAAATACCTACATACACCACTTTACTATCAGGAGGGTAAATTCAGGATATATGGTGGATACTAGAAAACACAAACATTATTTTTACTTTCTCATAATCCTTAATTCTGAAACAGTGGTTTCCGGAGTCCAGAGACTCAAAGGATCCACTGCAACCCGTGAAAGATACACATTTTTTATTCAAAAAGTATAAGAAACTAAGTTTACTTTTTAACATGATAACAATGGAATCATCAGTAGATCTACAGACCCAAATGATACATGAGGTATCTTAGGGCAAGAGTGGGGTATTCACAATGCATATCTGTTTACTGTCAGTGTACTACAACATACTGCAGCTTCCATGTATGTGGCTAAATGGATTTATGAGGTATTTTATCTTGTTTTAACTAAATCAACCATCAAAAATAACAAAAATGGAAAAGTGGCATTCAAAGATTCCTGCAAAGACAAAAGATTGAAGATAATAGCAAAAATGTAAGCAAAGGGAAACAAGAAAATGCTAGACTGTTATATACCTTAATCCTAAATCTGAGCCCTTCGTTCGTCATATCATATGATAAAAATAACGAAAATCTAAAGCTAATAAACTGACCCCACAAGATTAAAAGTATTAATGCAGCCACTTAAAATATGGATATATATTTTTCAGCAATGGCTCCCATTTTATGTGCATACTGTACCTTAAAATATTAACTAATGATAGTACAAAGCCACCTCATATTAGCAGACCATTTAAAAGTCAAGCATTCCGGGCATGAATAGAGCTTTTTCACTTTTCTCAGCAATAATTAAAATCATGTGATACTTAATCCAGCACTTCAGTGAAGTTTTCTAAACTTAATGACATATGTTTAAAAGCTTCCTTTGAACTTTATCTTTCATTAATAGCAAAAGACAAAGGTCCAGTGACATTGGGAAAACTCTTAGTAGAAGCTGCTGAAATACATGCAAAACAACATGGCATTAAACTAAAACACATTCCTTTGTCAGGAAAATACTGTCAGAAGACCCATAGAAATCATTGCTTAAGATTTACTAAAAGGAGCAGAAAAATAACTAAGTGTGGGAAATTCATCACAAAGTTGAATGAAAAGTTTTTGTTAAACTCAGCTTATATTATTTGCTAGATTATTTCAATAATGAAATACAGAAACTACTTTTCTTCGAGTTAGTGATAGAACAAAAAATATATTACCAATAGAAATGATTTACTTAGAAAAAAGATGTTTTATAAAAAAATCATGAGAGGGATTCCTGAATAAAGTGACCCTACAGGTAAAATTTAAGCAATTCCAAGAAAGAAAATTGAAACCAAAGTACACAAAGTGCTAGAGAGTCAAGAATGTAGTTCCTTTTAATTAAAGCAAGATATTTCAAACAATGTAGAATGTTTATAATATCTTGAAATGAGATAGGAAGTGAGCATGAAAACATATTGTACCTCAGATATTTCTGGTTATCTCAACAAAATATTTAAAAACTGCTGAAATTTAGCACAACAGGCATTTTTTACTCATAAAAACACCAGTAATCCCTTAAAAGTTTAACAATTATTTAAAAAGTAACTGCTTTTCAAATAAACATCATTTAAAAAGAAACACATTGGCAGATGCAGCAGCTTCCCTATCAGTTTCCTTCACCACTGCATGACTCACCTCTTTCTCCTTCTTCCTGGCAGCATTAGATACAATGTCTATAGCAGACATGAGCCTACTAAACATGGAAGTGAGGGTCTCTACATTGAGGAAGTGAAAGTAAAAATGCAGAGTCTATGACCCTTATGAAATTAGTTGAAGTCCATTTTTTAAAATGCACTTTGATCCATTTATTTAAAAATATAAAAATGTAACATTTCAAATTAGTTACAAGAATAACTGACTCTCATCAAGGAAGATGGAAATTTACTAGCCATGGTTCAGCAGAAAACCTCTACTTGCTTCATAGATTGGACTGAAACAATTTAATACTATGATTTAATAAGTGTTGCTAAGAACACTTATTAAAGAACATCCAAGAACAAGATGTTCTTGTTCCACTTGGACCTAGCGATTTCTGTCAGATTTATGTTTCAACTATAACAGACATTAAACCAAATAACCAAATGAAATGAACTTGGAACTAAACCTTCTAATTACTGCCTTTTTAAAAATAAGACATAAAAAAATAATGACACATGGACACTGCTCTTACTAAGAAGTTAATCATAACAGCAAGGGCTTTTTGTATCATTAATAAATAAAATTTTAAATCATTTTAAAATCTTGTTCATTCCATGTTTTTCTCATTCTTTATTATGTATATTTTACAACAGACATAGTATTAGTACATACATATATGTAATAAATTTTTTAAATAAACTACATTAGGGTTACTTGTTCAAGCACACATATTTTTTTCTAACAAGATAGTAAATCAAGAAGTTTGGAGACTATTACACTAGTAAGAGGTTGACAAACTTTCTCTATCAAGGGCCAGACAGTAAATGCTTTAGGCTTTGTGGGTCACAGGGTCTTTACCACAACTATTCAACTCCGCATCTGTAACACAAAAGGAGCCACAAATTCTATATAAATAAATGGCTATGGCTGCATTAAAAAATATTTTAAAAACACTGAATTTCCCACTGTCCTCCAGTTTACCCAGGAACTAGGGTAATCTAGGGAGGGAAATGAAACAACAGAGACTTTGGACACAGAAACAAACTGAGGGACTTGGAGGGAGGGGGGTGGAGGGATGGGAGAGCCTGGTGGTGGGTACTGGGGACACCTAAAGCGTGGAGCACTGGGTGTGGGGAATGGGGAATGAATCTTGGAACGCTGGAAAAAAAATTTTAGTAACAATAAAAAAAAAAACCACTGAATTTCATATGATTTCATATGCCTAAATCAGTCTTTTTTTTTCATCAATTTAAAAATGTAAGGTTAAAACCTTTTTTCAAATTATTTTGCCTTTTGAGCCATACAAAATAAAATACTAGAAGCAGGGATAGTGTATTTTTCATCCTTATGTTCCCCTGGACCTAACAAAGTATCTGGCATTCAGTGGAGAGATATAAAATAAACTTTGACACTTTCTTTTTAATAATTACATTTTATGTCCTTCTATATCACTCCTATCAGAACATTAGCTTTTTGACAACAGGAGATTACCCTGAGCTCTTCTCTGCTCTTTTTTCCTCACAGCTTAGAACAGTACCTGCATATAGAAACTACTGGACCTTGATAAACTAAATCGTTAACCTCTGAGAATGTTTTAATGCCAAAAATACTGAAAATTTGTTAAGTGACATGGGGTTTCATAGTATATTCAGGCTTCCCTATTTCCTCCCTGAGCTCCAGCACTGGGTTAAGCACCCACAGTAGCCTATGCATGGGTGTCCTACTACTATTGAAACCACTTTTGTACTTTCTTCTCTCCCTGACCAAACTCTGAGTTCTACGAGGACAGTGGAGGTACCGCATTCATCTTTACCTCCAACATGTAGCAACCTAGAACGCTGCACATATAAAAAAATGGTTGCAGGGACGCCTGGGTGGCTCAGTCGGTTAAGCGGTGCATTCAGCTCAGGTCATGATCCCAGGATCCTGGGATCAAGCCCCCACATTGGGCTCCCTACTTAGCTGGGAGTCTGCTTCTCCCTCTCCTTCTGTCCCTCCCCTGACTCATGGTCTCTCACTTGTTCACTCTCTCTCTCAAATAAATAAATAAAACCTTGCAAAAAAATCGCTGTGGAAATACATTCATAGCAATAAATACTAGTGGAACCTTTCAAACAAAAAATGTATTTTGGAAAGTATTTCTGTGTACAAACCAAGAACAGAGGTAGTAAATTGTGAAGTTTACCAGCTACAACCAGATAAATTTGCAAAACTTAGTTCCTTTCATTCTTCTTCCTGGGAATCCTACCCTATTACTCCCTCAGTTGTGAACCTTGGTGAAAATTATATTTGGTAAGCAAATTTAAAAGTGACTCAGATTTAGTTACCTTTTCAAAAAAAGATTTCATTTATTTATAAATAAAGAGTGGGGGAGGGGAGAGGGAAAAGGGGAGAGACAGCATCTCAAGCAAACTCTACACTGAGCATGGAGCCTGACACAGGGCTCAACTGCAGGAGCCTGAGATAATTCGTGACCTGATCTGAAATCAAGAGTTGGACACTTAACTTACTGAGCCATCCAGGCGCCCCTTAGTTACCTTTAGACCTATTTACTTGGTAAGTTTTGCTCCTCCTTCACAAGCTCTTCTTAGAATCTATGTAAGAAAATAAAATGTATTATCTAGAAATGATACTGGTATTCACTCAGTCTAATAATGTACAGTAAGGACACTGGAAATGTAAATGTAACCAATTTGGAATTATGTGATCTAGACAATTTCTAAGGCTATAATCATTTCTAAAAACTATTTCCATGACTTATTATAGATTTTAAGATGTATTTTACCTATATTTTATGGTAATTTAACTATCAATTCAAATTACTAATGCTGACAGCAGTGAAAGGTTCTCATCCAAGCTAGCCAACTCCTAAAAGACTAATGTTGGATAATAAAGAAATCCAGGAGAGAGTCAGGGGAGAATAAGTACACTTGGGTTAAAGTTTAACACCTGGGGTCCAAAGTCACAAATTCTCTCTAAACTGATGAAAGCCAAAAGTGAGAGAACAAAAATTAAAAAGCTTTGGGATTATTTATGGCAGTCTAGCAGACGGAATACAGGCTAGATAATTTAGTATTTGTTGCATATAACTATACTGTCATTAAAATTTGCCAAAAATGAAAAATATAGTAATAAAAATTGCTGAATAGAAACAAAGCACAAAACAAATTTGCACGTGGAATCATAAGTTAAAATGAGGTTGAAACGAAGTGTGCCTACAAATTAATCAAAAATCATGACTAACCTCATCCTTTCCATATGACAAAACTATTTAATTACTATGTTAGAATGTATCTATAGGAATCCAATGTCACCAATGAAAGCTGGACCTCCACTTGAAAGATCCTTCTGCTAGCTAATATAAGAAATCAAAGCCCAATTTGAATTTCCAAGAAGTCTCTATATGTCTATTTTTTAAACTTGAAACCCCCTGCCTCTACTTCCCAAAAAAGAAAAACTGCATACAAAAGAGTATAATACTCAAAAGGAAACACAAGTGTCCAGACATATCTCACTCCTTGTTCTAACTGTAGTAATTCAGTTTGTATAAAAACAAGTTACCACTACTAAATATTTAATAGTCCTTAGGCAGTATATACTTAGTGTGCAAAAACCAGTTCAGTTATTCCCAAAGGCCATGAAACTCAAAGACCTTGTAAACTCAATGGCCATGAAGCTTAGAATATTGAATAGTTATTCAATTACATAAGTACTAATTTACTTACAAAGTGGAAAGCAGGAGATATTTCACCAATCTAATTAGAAGCAATATAAAATGCTTCTGATTAACATAAGAAAGGTTACAAATAGAATCTCATTAAATTTGAATTTCGGGTTAAAATGATATGTAATATTACTATATCAGTCACCTTTTACTACTATATCAGTTAGCAAAAAAAAAAAATGAGCAGCAGTATCACTGTTTTGGTCCTACTACTTTTACCCACTTGTGAAACATTTAAAAACATGACTCTGGGCAGAGGAGAGGAACAAGAATCTTAAAGAGCAAGTATAATTCACTCCTGCTAATTATAAAAATCATATAAAAACAAGTGTTTTCATTCTTGAAAGTTTTAATAGAAATGCTTCCTAATTTTCAATTAATACTCAGTGACTATAAGTACAAAATTCAGTCTTACAAACTACTGAAGACATGCTGCTAATAAAGAGCATGTGCTTCATAATCACCTGTAACTTTCAAATCTGGAACTTTAAAATCTGTCAGCAATAGCCATTGATACCTTTATGCAAAATATCTGTCTATATATAATTGTTTCACTGAATATCTACAATATTAAAAGTGACATACCAAGGCATAAAATAGATGTCAGAATCAATGGAATGTTAGTAATTTGCGATGTACACTAGTAGAGTAAAATCTAACCACTTAGATCTTTCAGTTAACCGAACTTGCTGCATGATTTTACTTAGCAATAGTCAAATGATTTTTAAAACAAGCTGTTACTAATGAAATAAGAGTTACAGTAATCAGAGTTAATACTTAAAAAATTTTGTCCTATTCAATTTCAGATTTAACCCAGTATCCCTTATTATTATATGATATTATAACCCAATATCCCCTTGTACATCTATAAGCCTGTACACTGGGAACTGTTGTTGATAGATATTCTCCTCAAGCATAGCAAGAGTTTCAATCATCAGAGTATGATAGGATTTTATTTGAATACTGCCTTTCATTATTAAAGTTTTTCACCAAAAGTCTTACCAAAATACATCATTACCCAGAAATTCCAAATAATAAATTTTATTAGTAGTTTTAAGGTAATTTATTTCTTGTCAAGCATTTCATATATGATTACTGTGTATAATGTTGTGCTATTTTGTACAACTATTTAGAATTTTTTTACACCTCGGTATGTATCCTAAAGCACATATTGAGTATTTAGGGCAAATGGCCTAAATGTTTGTTTGTAGTTCACTAAAGTGTTAAAAAGCCAATCAACAGAAATAGCACAATAAAAGGTGAGAATCAAGAAAAACAAGAGTATCATAATGGCCATCAAGTAGGACCAGAACAGCTATTACTTTATTTTTACATGGAAGATTAATTTTATATTTAGCTTAAACGAAACATTATTAAAGAACAATGTTACAATGGGCATCTGTGTGGCTCAGGCAATTGAGCATCTGCCTTCAGCTCAGGTCATCATCCTGGGGTCCTGGGACCAAGCCCTGTGTCAGACCCCCTGCTCAGAGTCTGCTTCTCCCTCTCCCTTTGCCATTCCTCCTGCTTGTGCTCTCTCCCTCTCTCTCAAATAAATAAATAAAATCTTTAAAAAAAGACACATGCTAAAAAAGACCATTCTTTTTACATTTTTATGTACCTAAATTTATGATCCCACTCACCCACTTACTAGCTTAAGCAAGTTACAGAAACAATTTCTTCAGACCCTCTTAGCTTCAATTTTCTTATCTAAAACTGGAGTAAAACTATGTCACCTACTTTGCGGCATTTTCATAAGGATCAACTGAACCCATTTAGTTACATGCTGGTTAGTAAGTGCACAGCAAATGAAAGCTATGATAATTCATAAAATAACTTCTTCACTGTAAATTAATTATGGTCAAACTAAAGATAACATAGAAAATACATAATGTTCAATGTATAAGTAGATGTCTCTCAGAAGTGATACAATCTTTAAAAAATACTTATGGGGGGGGCGTCTGGGTGGCTCAGTCATTAAGCATCCGCCTTTGGCTCAGGTCATGATCCCAGAGTCCTTGTATTGAGCCCTGCATTGGGCTCCCTGCTCAGGAAGCCTGCTTCTCCCTCTCTCACTCCCCCTGCTTGTGTTCCCTCTGTAGCTGTGTTTCTCTCTGTCAAATAAATAAATAAATTCTTTAAGAGAAAAAAAATTATTAATCTTTTGGTTACTTTAAATCAAACATATTTACCTAACGTCCTATTCTGAAATTCCCGATGGAAAGAAAAATTCCCAATAGAGAAAACATGGCTCTAAATTGCACCTCTCTTTAAATCACATTTATTAATCCATAAGCAAATCTTTTTAAAAAACATCATGCATTTAAAGAGGAAAGTGGTAATAGTCTCATTAAACATTAGAATATTCAAACCACAAACATAAATGTTATAAAAAGTTTTAAAACACTGTAAACACTGTGCACAAAAATTTAGAAACTAGCAAGAAGCATTTTTGCTTAGGGCTACAATTATGATAAAGGCAGATGTATGTCTGAAACAAAGTGAGCAAATGGGAAGAGTAGCATAGGAAGATATCAAAGGAGGTAAGGTGGGGATTAAACCATATAAGGCATTATAGGCTATTATAAGTTTACTGGCTTTTGTACACTAAGTGAAATGGGAGCCAGGGGAGAGATCTGATAAGCCAACTGATAGTATATTGTTCAGTGTTTAAATGGATAATATTTCTATATTAAAAATATACTGTAGTATATTGTTCAGTGTTTAAATGGATAATATTTCTATATTAAAAATATACTGTAGAGGGTCATGGTGAAAGATGAAGGCCAATTAAGAGTTGTAGTAGCCTATAGTCCTACCACTGTTGTGGCAGCCCAGATAAGGTTTCAACTAGTATGGGATCAGTGAAGTGGTAAGAAATGGTCAACTACTCCAAGTACCTACCTTACTTTGAATGAAGAGTTAATGGGTTACAAAATGAATTAAAGGTAAGAAAAAAATAGCAAAGACAATTCCAAATATGTTGGCCTGGACATATGGATATACCACCAGCTGAGAAGGGGAAGACATTGGGAGTAGCAAGTTTGGAGGAGAATATCAACAGTTCAGTTTTGAATATATTACTTCAGAGAACTCTACTGATCATCCAAAGTGAGACACTTACTGATCTGGAAGTTTGATATATGAGTCTAGAGTTCAGACCTGAGGACTAAGCTGGAGGTAAATTTGAAAGTTGTGAGCACATAAATGGGATTTAAAAGCTCAGTACTGGTTGTAATTACCAAAGAAGATAATACAAAAGAGGGGAACATATCCAAGCACTGATCCCTGGGCCTCTGCTTTAAAGGCTTAGAATATGAAAAAGAATCAGCAAAGAAGATTGAAAAGACAACACCAAAGAAGCAGGAAGAAAACTAAATCAATCTTGGGGCTATGGGAGAGAGGAAGCATTCCAAATTGGAGAGAATGACCAACTGTATCAAATGCTACTGCTAGGTCAATTAAGATGTTTTAGCCCAGGGCACCTGGGTGGCTCAGTGGGTTAAAGCCTTCTGCTCAGCTCATGACCTCAGGGTCCTGGAATTGAGGCCCGCATTGGGCTCTCTGCTCAGCCAGAAGCCTGCTTCCTCCTCTCTCTCTGCCTGCTTCTCTGCCTACTTGTGATCTGTCTCTCTGTCAAATAAATAAATAAAATCTTTTTTAAAAAAAAAGATGTTTTAACTCTGTGATAAGGCTGTCACTGATGTCTTCTATTGTCTCCCCAATCCTAGTTAGTATCCTTATGATCATTGCTTTAAATTCTCCATCAGGCATGTTACTTACATCTGTTTCACTTGGATTTGTAGCCTTGGCCTTATCTTCTTCTTTCATTTGAGATAAATCCCTTCATCTTTGCATTATCTCTAAGTGTTTTTTTCTCTGTGTTAGAAAATCCAGTTATGTCTCCTGATCAAACTAATGGCCTTATGAAGAAAAGGTCATGTAGATCTAAGGCCTGAAGTTTCAGGGAGTGTCTCTGGTGTATGCTGCATGTGCTCTGCTTTTGTTTTGGAGCTGCTCTATCCTTCAGGACAGTATTCTATAAAGGCTCTCCTTGCCTCCTGTGGCCAGTGTTTGGTCCTTGGCCTGAACATGAGTTTAACCAAGTACACTCTGGTCTGCTTGTGAAATGAGTCTTGTCACCACGTCCACTGGAACTGAGGACCTTCAAAACTCTCTGGTGAGGAGATGTGGTGAGGTCAGAGGTTTATGCTGGTCTTCTGGAGGTTAGGCCCACTGTGCTGGTCCTGAAGCAAGCCTGAGAAGGATAGCTCCAATGGAGCACAGGGGGTGGGGCTTGATGTGAGCAAACTATGCAGTGTTGGTGCTGTGCTGCTTCCAGCAGTTGACTCACTTTTTATGTTGTTATGTGTGGGGGAGGGGAATGGCTCCAGCTAGCTCCTTTGTTCTCACAGAGGTATCTCAGTGAATGCTGTCTCTCAGGGGCAAGATCAGAGGACAGAAAATAATTCCCATGCATTCCAGTGCTCTTCAGATGCTTTTTCCAAGCAATCTGTCCTTGGGATGTTGCCTGCCTTTTCTCCAAGAGCAGGGTAGTGTCCTCAGGGCTCTATCCCAGACAAGCTTGCTGACCTACAAAACTCAGGCTTTAATCCCTACTGGTTGCAAGAACTCACGAAACTCAGCTCTTCTTCTTTACCAAAGCCCAGGGCTTTGGTGAAACATTCTCCATGTACACCCCCCATGTGCTTCTCTTTTTCTCTTTCTGTCTCTCTAGCCCTTCTCCAGACCAGAGCTCCCTGCCCCCTCAGTAGCTTTGATCCATTTTTCCCTTAAACATTATCTCTGCACTTCCTACCTTCTTTGATATGGACTCCTCTCTCCCTTTATTTGTAAAGTTTATTCTGTCAGTCTCCAGGTCAATTTCTGAGGTATTTAGAATGATTTGATAGTTATCTGCTTGTGTTCATGGGACAAGTTGAGCCTAGGGTCCTCTTACTCCACCCATGGCCATCCTTCTCTTCTGAGGCACTGTTTCTCTTCTATGTTTTTTATTGTTGTTGTTGTTTTACCCTCTGTCTTCCCAACTCTATTTCAGATACCCAACAAGATACCGTATGTTGTTTCCAGTAAAGTGAAATTTGGCCTGTTTTACTTCACAGAAACAAACACAAATTAGTTAATTTAAAAACTGATTCAATGTGCCTAAGACTACAAAATACTAGAGAACACAAATAAAAAAGAGAGCACCTGCTTTCTGAAGCTTACTATAGAATAGATTACAATGTTTTAGTTCAAAAAACAGATACTTCTGAAAATACTTCTGTTTTATCAACAGGTTTCTGGTCTTTTACATGATATAAACACAGTCCATACAAACATAACTACTTAAAACTCCATGCTACTTTGGACATACAAATTTTAAAATTACAACAAAAATAGGGGGTTTAACTTACCATCATTTTCTCAAAGAGATCCAGTACTTCCTTTTCTGACAAATTCAAAGATCGTTCATCATATAATGGCTGAGCTGCTGGAAATTCACTCATTGCAACTTGAGAGTCAATAGGATGCTGAATAAGAGGTTTTTCTTTTTTGACAGTGGATTTTCTAAAACTTGTAATCCGATCACGCTACAAAGACAAAAATAAGAAACTCTAAGACAGAAACCCAGAATCACAAATACAGAGTACTGAAACATCAAAATAGCACTTAATATAATACATGAAACATCAAAATAGCACTGAGTATAATATATATTATTATTATTGTTTTTTGACAAACTCTTAAGCAACAAGCTCCAGTTAGAGATTGTACAATTTTGAAAACCTGAAGTTCTTCAGCCTCAGAAGTCTGAGGTGCAAAAAGCATTTCTCAAAAGTAAACCTTAGTCCATTATTTCTGTTTTACACAGTAAGTAGGTAAAAAAACAGTCCTGCATCAAAATCACATGGTTGTTTAAGGGTGAATGTAACTTCCATGTTAACTTTTGAACTATGAGAAATAAAGAAAGGAAATAAAAAGAGCCCCAATGTTCAATTCTAAGGGGGAAATTATGGTAATGTTTCTCTCTTCAAAGTGCCAAAAATTGTGACAAATATCTATGGATACCTTGTCAGCATAGCCATTGAGTATAATGGTTAAGAACATAGATTCTGAAGCCAGACTGCTTGGTTTTGAATCTGGCTCTTTTGGATAAGTGTCCGACTCTTGTTTGGGCTCAGATCATCATCTAGGGGTCATGAGATCAAGCCCCACATAAGGCTCCATGCTTAGTGGGGAATCTGCTTGAGATTCTATATGTCTCTAAAATAGATAAAGTCTTTAAAATACAGATAACAAGTTAATATAAGCTAAATAAATAATGATATTACCTATGCCACAATTATTCTGAGATTTAAATAAGTTGGTATGTTTAGTGCACTTATCTGCTATTTATTATTATTGTTGCTGTTACTATTATTGCCCTTACTTTTTTTCCCTAAAAACTGGGAATAACAAAGCATCATCTTTTCCATTTAATGGCAATGTTAACATACACAGAAATATCTTATTCCTACAAACACTATTATGAAGAACTTGATGTTTTATGGATATTAACTGTGAAACTTTGATTCCATGCACAATCTCTAATAATTAGCTTGCTATTTCACATTAAGTGTATTAATGAGTCCCAGTACATGTGAACAGTCCAGTCTGTTTTAAACCACAGGTCTAGCGAGGTCTAGTGAGACCTCAAAAATTAGTAATGTCCATAAAACTGAATGCAACTCAGTTTTATTATGGTTTCTGTTAGAAAGCACATGCATACCATCAATTCATGTTAAACAAGCACACATTAGATATGAGGACAGTAATGTTCACAGCCATGTTACTGAATCCTTATAAATTATTTCAACTATTACAATTATTAAAAACTGCATCACAGAAGTTATTACAACTTAATTTTCTGTTAACTCCCCCCATAAAAAGAACATATTTTTCATTTTTATTCAAGAAACACTTTTTTTTAATTAAAAGATGTATTTCAAAAGAAATATGAGCAGTTTTATGCAGCTTATTTAGGATTACAAAAATGATTTTAGGACATGGTTTCATACAAAGAGATTATGTAAATGATAGTGTTTTAGAGCTTGGAAGAAGTCTGAAGGATCATCTAGACCAACTCTCATTTCACAGAAAAAGTGACTTGCTAAATTTATAAGTCCTGGTTCCAATCACAATGTTCACATTAAGATTCATTTCTTCAAATTATCTTGAACTATATTCTAATTTTCTTTAAACTCTTAGAGGAAAATTAAGTTGGTTTAGATATGTATTATACTTTCAAGCAAGTAAAAAAAATATTAAGTAATCCCAAATAAGCTTGAATACATATTCAGTAGTCAAATTTCACTAAAAAATATGGTGGACATAAAAGCATTTAAATATGCAACTCACCATTAAATCAATGTTTCTCCGTTCCTGTTACTTCATGTCACTTTTGTAGTGCTAGTTTTTTACTGAGTAGCATTATTTACACATATACTTGATCTTCCATTATGCCCTTCACTTCTGTCTAGAAAATAGGCTTTTGCTTTCAGCTATTCCTTAATAAGAAAATGAACTTAAGCTATACAATTTTCCCTCCTTGAATCACTAATATATTATTTGTAATTTCACAAAGAAAAAATGGACACTGCTTAAAATACTGTATTTTAAAAGTGTCACTATAAAAGGACACACTTAAATGTTAAGCCCATAACTTTTAATAAGTTTTACTATGACAGCCTCAGCTCAAAATATTTAAGAATTTTAAAATTTAATATAATATACCTAACATAATAAATTTAGTTCCCCTTCTACTTTAATTTCCCTCAATATTGATATTAATCTTTTACTTACTCACAGTTTACTTGGCTATAATAAAAGAAAAAAAACCTATATTTTCCAGAGTTAAATTTATACACAGACAAAAAAAACTGTGGTTAAGTTATATAGCAGAATAATATCAAAATTTTACTGCACTCTCATATAATTCTTTACTTTAATAGCAAAAGAAAGAAAAGTCACTCTCTTGACAAATCTTCCATTTTACTCTACTTTGGAAAGATCTATATATATTTTACATATATCAATGCTTTAATGTCCACCCACTTTAATAAAAAAGGCAACATGCATGAGTAACATAACGACATGCTACTAAGATCACCTTACCACATCATCTGCCAAAGTTTTTATTTGAATGTTCTATTAAAACCAAAAGGAAAAAAAAAAGAATACCTGTCAGATAAGATCAAACAAATTAATAATTGAATGATACACATTCATTTTATTAATAACTAATCAAAAAGAATTAAAAAGTTTAAATTTATAGCCAAATACATTTTTTACAAAAGGAAAAAAAATTTTAAAGATTAAAAATGAAGATCTGGATGGGGGTTTCTATTTGTTTTTAAAGATGACTAGCAGGGTCCTAAAGTCAGATCTGGATCAGACATCATTACTATAGCGCTTAAACATGAGAAAAGATATAGCAAAGTCTTTAGTTTTTTCAAGTTTTTTCAAAGTTTTAGAATGAATCATATTTTAAATAAGTTTTTAAAAATAGGACAAATATCACATTTAATATTAATGAAATAAAATGAAACAGCTGAGTCTAGAATCCAGTTACATCTGATAATTGAAGGACATCTTTATAATATTCTAGATAAAACTGAATTAACAGATTGTTAGGATATGTTCATTTCTCAAAAATTCTAAGACGTGTTTTTTCCATGTGGTCTTCTACTTCTATTGCTGAGAAGCCTTAAAATGGTGTATCCTAGGTTAATAAAATATGGTGGTTAATAAAAGCTGTCATACTACAAAATGAGCACTGGTATTTGAAGAAGTAGAGTACAGCAATACTAAAGTAATAAAGCATTATTACAGTAAACAAAGTAATAATAATTTAGTAACCTTCCATAATTGAGAAGGTGATTCAAGATCTTACAACAATATATGATCAGCATGAAGGGCAATTAACTTATTATAATGTGATTTGGGGGCAACTAGATGGCTTAGTGGTTAAGCATCTGCCTTTTGCTCAGGTCATGGGGGATTGAGCCTGGCCTCCAGCTCCCTGCTCAACGGGAAGCCGGCTTCTCCTTATCCCATTACCCCTGCTTGCATTCACTCTTTCACTGTCTCTCTCTCTGTCAAAAAACTACATAAGACCTTTAAAAAAATAGAAATAAAAATTTTGATTAGGAAGGAGATTTTTAAAAATCACCAATTGAGAATAAATTAATCTTTCTGCCACATCCTACACATCATGTCTTACAACAGAAGCTGAATGATGTGCACCAACTTAGTCAAGCTTTGTAACATCCCTTTTTACTAAGAAAAATGTAGTCATCTCACTGGTAAGGAGAAAGTGACGATTATCTATTCTCAAGATCTCAAAAAATTGTCTTCAAACACCGTCAACCAAATGCTGTTAAGGATCATCCTCCTCTGGATCAGTTAGGATAAATACACTATTATATGTATAGTTCTTTTTCTAACTTTAATCCATTGATTCCCTCAGGAACATATACCTATACATGCACTATGTCTTCACACACCCAATCAAACTGCATTCCCTAGGGGAAAAAAAGAAGGGGGGATATTTATATGAGAACTGATGCCTTTTAAAGAGAAATTAATTCACCATAGGACTATCTTTATGTATTTCCTCTTTAATATTCATACCGAGCGAAAGAAAATCATTATGCACAATGGCAAGCTTCATCATTACCTCTTATTTAATATCAGAGTGAGAAATGCCAAATTCTCAACTACCATGTCACCATCCAGATATGTACCTGTCCACCTGTGTTTTAGTAGGCAAATGATACATTTCTTCAAGAAATTATTTCTTTTCTTTCGACTTTTGGGGATACAAACTCAAAGACACATCTGTATCTTCAAAGTGAGACTGTAAATTAAGGGAAACTACAATTTGATTTGGTCAACTTACGTAGCTGAAAGGTACAAATATGTCTGGAAAGCTTTAAATTTGTATCTCAATTGAATATATGGTGACAGTTTGATCACAGGGGACAGACACAAGAAAAAAAAGTATTGCTAGTAATATTTCCACCTCATCCTATGGGAAGAAATTTGAGTTTTCTTCTCTAACATCACTTGTATTTTTTTTAAATTAACTTCTTTATCCACACTTAATCACGGAGTATGGAGTGAGAGAAGAGTAAAGGTGGATAGAATTTAAAATAATCTGGTCAAAACCTCTCATTTTACAAATTATGAAACTGAAGCTTAAAGAGGCTAAGTGACCTCCCCAGGACCACAGAACTATCTGGTTATGACTACATAGTAACTTTCAGTCAACATATAAACTATTCAGTCGGTATAATCAAGATCTAGGATATTAAGATTGAATAACTAAAGTGAAACAGTTCATGGTAATCAAAGTCACAAATATCCCATTTAGATAACTGTCTTTTCCCATCATTACCCAGGGAAGTCAAGCATCTTAAGAACATTCCCCTGGCACCCAAAGTCCTTGCCAACAAATCTTACATGTACTCAACGAGAACTTACATGAAGCTAATTGCTCGTAAGTCACACAAAATGTAGAGGAAAATGAATTCTTAAACTTTATTTTCCTAACTACTTCTTAATACTGCCATAATTCTAAGAGTCAAACCATTTCTGTAAGCTTCAAGTAGGATACCAGGAGGAAAAGTGAGTACACAATTAATAACCCAATGGAAATACTCCCTGAGCACAAAGGGGTAAAAATGCTGCTTCGGAGGATCAGGACAGACTTTCAAAAAGGAGGGTAACATTTATGTTAATGGTACTATCCACATTCCATTTATCCAGGGTTAAGACTTCCATGTCACTCCGTCATTCCCTACAGTCAAGTGGTTGTCAAGTCCCACAGTATACATTTTTTTCCATTTACACACAAACCATCCCATTTTAGAGTCTAATCCCTGGAAACAGCCTGCTAATAATTACCTCTGTCTCCATTCTCTCCTCATTGCCAAAGTATCTTAAAACAAAAATCCACTTCAAGCCATCATCACCTCTTACCTAGAGTTCTATAATAACATCATAGCCTGTCCCCTGCTTCTACCTTTACCATCCTAGTTAATTTTGAACATATCAAAGTGGTATCAGTAAAATCAAATTCAGATTATGTTACTCCTTGCTCAAAATGATCCAACAGAGGGGGAGGGGGGCAAGATGGGGGACCCTATTTCAACCAGTCCCCTGAATTGAGCTGGATATCTACGAGACCACTCTGAACACCCACAAAATCAGCCTGAAATCTAAGAAGATATATCCAAATCTATACCAACAGAGTATTTCCAGCACCTGGTACTGAAATATGAACCAGGGAGCCGCAATTTTGCAGGCAGATATCAGAAGATAAACAGAAGGGGGAAGGAGCCTCTGGGATCCAGTGCAGCCAGAGAGCAAAAGCCTCCCACACTGAGGACCAGGCACAGACACACAAAATAATAGTAGCGAGGAAAGGACGTGTGGGGGCATGACTGTGAACTGCACATGGCTGGCAGTTTTAGAAGCACAAAGGGCAGAGACATGGCTGGACCTGGAAGCAAGGGCTGGGAGTGCGGCTGTGGGGTGCACAACCCAGGACACTGCAGTTTTTAGCAGCACAGACAAAAACAGAGTCAGTGTGGCCTAGAGGGCTCTCTAGAGAACAGACTGGGATCTCTCTGTTTTGAGACATAAGTCTGCATATGGTCACTTCTGCTCTGACTTTTGGAAGACATGCAGAAAGCCGCCAGAGAAAGAAAGCCCCACAAAATCTGTTTCCACTGAGCCCATTCTGCCCCTCCTAACAGCGGGCAGGGCAATCTGCCCAAACAGGGTTGCCTGAGTAACAGCAAAGCAAGCCCCTCTCCCAGAAGATAGGCTGGAAGAACAAAAGGCCAACAATGCTAAGATCCTTATAAAACAGGTTCACCTTGCTTACACAGTGCTCAAAAGTTTGGACTCTGTACATTCCCTCCACCACCCCTCACCAGAATGACTAGAAGAAAGAACCCCCAACACAGGAAAAATTCAGTGACTGTGACCTCTGCCAAAGAATTAATGGATATGGATATAAGTAAGATGTCATAAATAGATTGCAGGGTAACAGTTATGCAGACAATAGCTAGGTGACAGAAAACTATTAATGGCAACATAGATTCTCTAAGAGCAGAAGTGAGAGCTAACCTGGCAGAATTTAAAAAGGCTATCAATGAGATCCAACTTAATCTAGATACTCTAACAGCTAAGATAAATGAGGCAAAAGAATGAATTAGTGATCTAGAAGACAAGCTGTTAGAAAAGAAGGAACAGGAGGAGGCCTGGAACAAACAGCTTGAAACAGATTTAGAGAAAGAAATGACGACAAGAAACATTTCAATGCCAGAATTACTGGGATCCCTCAGGAGGTGGAGAGACAGAAATGACTAGAAGATATATCTGGGCAAATCATAGCTGAGAATGTCCCTAATCTGGGGAATGAAACAAGCATTCATGTCCTAGAAGCAGAGAGAACACTCCCCAAGATCAAGGAGAGCAGACAGAGGCCCAGGCATGTAACAGTGAACCTCGTGAATCTTAAAACCAGGGAAATCATCTTAAGGGCAGTGAGGTGGAAGAGATTACTTACCTACGAAGAAAGGAATATCAGAACAATGTCAGACCTGTCCACAGAGATGTGGCAAACCAAAAAGGGCTGGCAAGACATATTCAGGGCACTAATGAGAAGAACATGCAACCAAGAATTCTTTATCCAGCAAGGCTGTCATTCAGAATGGATGGAGTGATAAGGAGCTTCCAGGACCCACAGAGACTAAAAGATTATGTGACCACTAAGACAGTCCAGCAGGAAACATTAAGGGGGGGTTCTATAAAAGGAGAAAGACCCCCATGGGTGATATAGAACAGAAATATACGGAGAAAATCTACAGTAACAAGGACTTCACAGGCAAAGTTATGACAATAAAATCATATCTTTCAATAATCACTCTCAACATCAACAGCTTAAATGCTCCCATAAAAAGGCAAAGGGCTGCAGACTGGATAAAATGGCAGGAATGATCCATATCATGTCTACAAGAAACTCATTTTGAACCTAAAGATATATCCAGACTGAAAGTGAAAGGATGAAGAACCATCTTTCATGCCAATAGGCCACAAAAGAATTTTGGGGTAGTAATGCTCATATCAGACAGATTAGATTTTAAGTTAAAGACTGTAGTCAAAGATACAGAAGGATACTATATCATTCTTAAATGCTCTATCCAATGAGAACTACTAACAATAAATATCTATGCCCCCAACATGGGAGCAGCCAACTACATAAGCAAACTGTTAAGCAAGATAGAGACATTTTGATAATAATGTATGCCCCCAACATGGGAGCATCCAACTACATAAGCAAACTGTTAGGCAAGATAGAGATATTTTGATAACAATATGTTAATTGTAGGAGACCTTAACAATCCACTCTTAGCAACAGATAATCTAAGCAGAAAACCAACAAAGAAACAAGAGCTCTGAATGACACACTGGACCAGATGGAGTTCAAAGATATACAGAACATTCTACCCTAAAACAACAGAATACTCATTCTTCTTGAGTGCACATGGAACTTTCTCGAGAACAGAACACATACTGGGTCACAAATCAGGTCTCAACAGATACCAAAAGACTGAGATAATTCCCTGCATATTCTCAGATCACAATGCGTTGAAACTGGAAATCAATCACAAGAAAAAGTTTGAAAGAAACTGAAACACCTGGAAGCTAAAGACCATCCTGCTCAAGAATGTTTTGGTCAACCAGGAAATCAAAGAATTTAATTCATGGAAACCAATGAGAATGAAGACACACTGGTCCAAAACCTATGGGATATGGCAAGGGTGGTCCTAAAGGGGGAAATACATAGTCATCCATGTCTAAAAAAATAAATAAATAAAAATAAATAAAAAATTAAAAAAAAAACAGAAAAATCCCAAATATACAAACTATCTTTACACCTTACAGATCTGGCGAATCAACAACAAATTAAATTTAACCTATGGATGAGAAGGGAGATAATTAAGATTAGAGCAGAGATCACTGGATTAGAAACCAGAAATACAGTAAAACACATCAACAAAACTAGAAGCCACTGATCTGAAAGAATTAACAGGATCAATAAACCACTGGCCAGATTTATTTAAAAGAAAAGAGAAAGGACCCAAATTAATAAAATGATGAATCAATGGGGAGATATAATACCAAGGATATAGAAACAACCATCAGAAATTATTATTAACAGCTATATGCCAATGAGTTAAGCAACCTAAAAGAAATGGATTTATTCCTGGAAATGTATAACCTTCTAAGACAGAAAGAGGAAGAAAATGACAACCTGAATAGACCAATAACCAGTAATGAGATTGAAGCAGTGATCAAAAACCTCCCCCAAAAACAAGAGCCAAGACCTAATGAATTCCCTAGGAAATTCTATTCAAAGAATAAATAATACCTATTCTTCTGAAGCTATTTCAAGAAATAGAAACAGAAGGAAAACTTCCAGATTCTATGAGGCCAGCATTACCATGATCCCCAAACCAAGCAAAGACCCCATCAAAAAGGAGAACTTCAGACCCAGACCCCTAATGAATGTGGATGCCAAAATTCTCAACAAGATCCTAGCTAACAGGATCCAACAGTACATTTAAAGGATTATCCACCACAGGCAGGTGGGATTTATCCCTGGGATGCAAGGGTGGTTCAACATTCACAAATCAATCTGATAGAACACATTAATAAGAGAAGAAAGAAGAACCACACAGTCCTCTTAATTGTTGCAGAAAAAACATTTGACAAAATACAGATCCCTTCCTGAATAAAACTCTCCAGAGTACAGGGATAGAGGGAACATTTCTCAATTTCATAGAATCTATTTATGAAAAACCCACAGCGAATATCATTCTCAATGGGGAAAGGCTGAGAGCCTTCCCATTGAGATCAGGAACATGAAAAAGATGCCCACTCCCACCACTACCGCTCAACATAGTAGTAGAAGTCCTGGCAACAGCAAAAACAACAAAAATAAAAGGTAAAGAAAAGGTCAAACTCTCTCTCTTTGCAAATGACATGACACTTTATATGGAAAACCCAAAAGACTCACCCCCTAAATTACCAGAACTCATACAGCAATTCAGTAATGTGGCAGGGTACAAAATCAATGCACGGAAATCTGTTCCTTTTTTTTTTTCAATAACAATGAAAATGTAGAAAGAGAAATTAGAGAAATGATTCCATTTACAATAGCATCAAAAACCATAAGATACCTTGGAATAAACCTAACCAAAGAGGTAAAGGACCTACACTCTAGGAATTACAAGACTCATGAAAGAACCTGAAGAAGACATAAAAATATAGAAAACTTTTCCATGCCCATGGATCAGAAGAACAAACACTGTTAAAATGTCTGTGCTGCCCAGAGCAATCTATACTTTCAACATCATCCCGATCAAAATACCATCAGCATTTTTCAAAGTGGTGGAACAAACAATCCTAAAATTTGTATGGAATCAGAAAAGACCCCAAATTGCCAAGGAAATGTTGAAAAAGAAAAACAAAGCTGGAGGCACCATGTTGCCTAATATCAAGTTATATTACAAAGCTGTGATCACCAAGACAGCATAGTACTGGCACAAAAACAGACACACAGACCAATGTAAAAGAATACAGAGCCCAGATATGGCCCCTCAACTCTATGGTCAAATAATCTTTGACAAAGCAGGAAAAAAATTATCAAGTGAAAAAAAGACAGTGTCTTCAATAAATGGTGCTGGGAAAATTGGACAGCTATATACAGAAGAATGAAACTCAATCATTCTCTTACACCATACACAAAGATAAACTCAAAATGGATGAATGAGGGTGCCTAGGTGGCTCAGTTGGTTGGGCAGCTGCCTTTGGCTCAGGTCATAATCCTGGAGTCCCAGGGCTAAGTCCTACATTGAGCTCCTTGCTCAGCAGGGAGTCTGCTTCTCCCTCTGGCCTCTCCTCTCTCATGCTCTTTCTCTCTCTTTCTCTCTCTCTCTCTCTCTCTCTCTCTCTCTCTCTCTCTCTCTTTCTCTCTCTATAAATAAGGAAATGGATGAATGACCTCAAAGTGAGACAGGAATCCATCAAAATCCTAGATGATAATATAGCAGTAAACTCTTCAACACTGGCCACACCAACTTCTTTCAAGACATGTCTCCAATGGCAAGGGAAACAAAAGTGAAAATGAACTTTTGGGACTTAATCAAGATAAAAGGCTTCTGCACAATAAAGGAAACAGTCAACAAAACAAAGAGGTAACCCTCAGAATTGGAGAAGATATTTCCAAATGGCACTACAGACAAAGGGCTGATATCCAAGATCTAAAAAGATTTCTCAAACACCCCAGAAACAAATAACCTAGTCAAAAAATGGGTAGAAGACATGAATAGACACTTCTCCAATGAAGACATGCAAATGGCTAATAGACACATGAAAAAATGTTCATCATCATTAGCCATCAGGGAAATTCAAATCAATACCACACTGAGATACCACCTTACACCTATTAGAATGGCAAAAAATTGACAAGGCAAGAAACAGCAAATGTTGTAGAGGATGTAGAGAAAGGGGAAACCTCTCACACTGTTGGTGGGAATGCAAGTTGGTACAGCCACTTTGGAAAACGGTGGGAGGTTCCTCAACAAATTAAAAATAGAGCTACCCTATGACCTGGAAATTGCACTAATGGGTATTTACTCCAAAGATACAGATATCATGAAGAGAAGGGCCTTAATGTTCATAGCAGCACCGTCCACAATGGCCAAATTGTGGAAAGAGCAGAGATGCCCTTCAACAGATGAATGAATAAGGAAGATGTAGTCCATATATACAATGGACTATTACTCAGCCATCAGAAAAGATGACTACCCAACTTTTGCATCAACATGGATGGGACTGGAGGAGATCATGCTGAGTGAAATAAGTCAAGCAGAGAAAGTCAATTATCATGTTTCCCTGATTGGTGGAACATAAGGAATAGCATGGAGGACATTAAGAGAAGGAAGGGGAAAATTAAGTGGGGGAAATTGGAGGGGAAGATGAACCATGAGAGACTATAAACCCTGGGAAACAAACTGAGGATTTTAGAGGGGAGAGGGATGAGGAGATGCATTAGCCCAGTGATGGGTATTAAGGAGGAATGTACTTCATTGAGCACTGAGTGCTCTATGCAAACTGTGAATCTTGGAAAACCACATCAAAAACTAATGGTGAACTGTATGGTAAATAACACAATTAAAAAATAATAATAAAAATTAAAAAGAATTAAAAAAAACTTTCCAATACCTCTCTAATTTCACTACAAGCATAAGTCAAATCCCTACAATGGCCTACAAGGCCCTCTTGATCTGTACTCTTTCCAGATCTCCCTGACCTCATCTCCTATTACTGTCCCTTTAATTCCTTCAGTTCCAGTCACAGTGACCACCTCACTGTTCCTCAATAAGGCAATCACTCACATGCACTGACTCTTCCCTCTGCTGGCAATGCCCTTTTCCGTTTCCTTATTTCATATTCTTTCCTCCATAATCCCTCCTTTTGGAGCTTTTGTTCAGTGAGACCCAATCTGTCCATTTCATTTAAATGGAAACAATGAGGTTAGAAGATGGCAGTGGATTAGAGTACCCTTAATTTGCCTTGTCAAATTAATACAACTAGATCCCTATCAAATCATCTCAATACCCCAGAAATTGACACAAAAATGGACAGAACAAACTCTACAACTAAAGGAAGAGAAGAGGACACATCAAAGAAAGTAGGAAGTGCAGAGACACAGTTTGAGAGAGAAACAAATCTTAGCCACTACGGTGGGGAGGGAGCTGTGTTCGCAGAGAAAGGCAAGAGATACACTCACACGCAGGGGTGCACAGAGGGGAAAAATAATCTTTCTAACAACTGGCTTGGAATGTGAGATGGGCCAAATTTTAATTTCATGACTTCTGACAAGCAACAGTGCTTAAAGCCTCAAGTCTTAAAGGTCAGTGGGCTTAGCTGGGATAAAGCCCCAAAGGCATTGGGATTGCACTTGGAGAGACTGCAGGCAAAAGACCTGCAGACATACAGCATGGAAAATACAATCTGGAGAGCAACTGGGGCACATGGTGGGGAGGTTTACGTGTTCATTTTAGAATGCATCCCAGAGAGGCAGCATTCACAGATGGACCATCCAGGAACAAAGAAAATGCCAGGTACCATATCCCTCCACTGCCTATCTTCATAAGCACATGGCTACCTGTGGAAACCAGCACAGTGCCAACACTTACTATCTAACTTACTTATACCAAACCCTGCCCAGCATATACTGGTGGAACCATACTTCTGGGAAGTGCCAGTTTCACTTGCCTCAGAGGTAGCACTGCAGGCCTCCTAACCTAGAAGACTAGTCCAACCCCTACTCACACTGCATCTCCCGACTTGGGAAATTTGCTGAGTCTTGGTATCGGCAGCAGAGGCAATGAGAAGACTAGAGCACACCTAGTCAAAATGGGCCACATTCAGTCCAGGGACCAAACACTGCTCACAACAAGCCAAGACAGCCTCTGCAGACAACTGGCCTGAAGGATAAAGTGGCCAACATAAAATAGCATGGCACATGCAGCACACATTGAAGACAATCCCAGAAATGCCAAGCCCTGGGAAATAGGAGAAACCACAGAGTAGGGCACTACAGAACCTCCTCTTCCTAAGGCCATTACCCACAAGAACAGGAGATGTAGTTGACTTTCCTAACACAGAGAAACAAACACAGACATAGACAAAATGAGAAGACAGAGAAATTTATCCCATATGAAAAAACAGAACAAGGCCACAATCAGGTATCAAGGTGAAACATATAAATAGCATGCTTGATGGAGTATTCAAAGCAATGATCATAAGGATACTCAGGTGGCTTGAGGAAACAGTGGAAAACATGAGTGAGACCTATAACAGAGAGAAGGAATAACAGCAGAGATAAAGGACAAATGAACTGAGAACAGGCTTGCTGGAATGAAAAGCAGGCTACAAAAAGTGGAGGAAGAAATCAATGACCTAGAAAGCAGAGTAAAGAAAAATAACAAAGGTAGAAAAAAGAATTGGGCAAAATGAGAATAAATTTAAGGAATTCAGTGATGCCTTCAAACACAGTAACATTTGTAGTATAGAGTCTGAGAAGAATACAGAGAAAAGGGGACAGAAAATTCATTTGAAGAAACAAAGCTAAAAACTTCCCTAATCTGGCAAAGAAAGCAGATAGCCAGACTCAGGAAGCAGAAAGAAACCCATCAAAATCAACAAAAGCAAACCCGCACCAAGGCATACTGTATTTAACTGGAGAAATATACTGATAAAGAAAAAAAAATTAAAAGCAGCAAGATAAAAGAACACAGTAATATACAATGGAAATCCCAAAACGGTAGCAGGGCATTTTTCATCAGATGCTTGGCAAAACAGAAGGGCATGGTGTGACATATTAAAAGTTCTAAATGGAAAAAAACTGACAGCCAAGAATACTCTATCCAGCCAGGATATCATTCAGAATATAAGGAGAAAGAGAGTTTCCCAGAGAGAGAAAAACTAAAGGAGTTCATGACCACTAAATCAGCCCTGTAAAAAATATTAAAGGGTATGCTGTAAGTGGAAAGGAGAAACCAAAACAGGCAATATGAAAATAGAAATATAAAAGCAGTAAAAATGTGTATTTCTGTAAAAAGAAAATCAAAGAACTTACAGAATAAAAGGATGTGAAATATACCATCTACCTACAACATGCGGAGAAGTAAAGAAAAAAAAGGTTCAAACCTAAATAACCATCAACTTAAGATAGACTGCTATATGTAGAAGAGATCATATACAACCCAAATGGCAATCGTATATCAAAAACAATGAATATACAAAGAATAAAGAGAAAAAATTCAAATATATCACTAAAGAAAATTGGCAAACCATGCAAAAGAAAGACAAGAAAGGGTCAGAGAAAATATTCAGAAACAAACACAAAATAAGTAACAAAATGGGAATAAACACATATCCATCAATAATTATTTTGAATGCAAATGGACTGAACATTCCAATCAAAACACACAGAGTCTCAGAATGGATAAAAGAACAAGGCCAATCTCTATGCTGCCTACAAGACCTTCATTTTAGACCTAAAGACACCTGCAGATTGAAAGTGAAGGGATGGAGAAACATCTATCACGCAAAAAGATGCCAAAAGAAAGCCAGAGTGGGGCACTTGGCTGGCTCAGTGGGTTAAGCAGCATCTATCTGCCTTTGACTTAGGTCATGATCCTGAGAGACTGGGATCAAGCCCCACATCAGGCTCCCTGCTCACTGAGGAGTCTGCTGCTCCTTCTGCCCCCCCTAAACAAACAAACAAACAAATAAATAAATAAATAAATAAAATCTTTTAAAAAAAGAAAAGAAAACCAGAGTAGCAACACTTATATAGGAAGAAATAGACTTTAATACAAAGATTAACAAGAGACAACAGTATATAATAAAGGGAACATTACCAGAAGATGTAACAGTTGTAAAAACTTATGCAGCCAACATAGAAACACCCAAATACATAAAACAGTTAATAACAAGCATAAAGGAATGAATCAATAATAATATAATAATAGTAGGGGACTTAAATACTCCACTTACATCAGGACAGATCATCTCAACAAAAATCAACAAGGAAACAATAGCTTTGAATGACACTTTGAAACACATGGATTTAATAGATATATTTAGAACATTTTATCCTAAAATGAAGAATACACATGCTTTTCAAGAGTACATGGAAAATTCTCCAGGATAGATAACATATAGGTCACAAAACAAATCACAACAAATTCAAGACTGAAGTCATATCATGCATCTTTTCTGACCACAATGCTATGAAACTATAAGTCACCCACAAGAAAATAATCTGGAAAGCTACAAATACATGATACTAAACAATGAATGGATCAACCAGAAAATAAAAGAAGAAATTAAAACGTACATGGAAACAAAGGAAATTGAAAACACAATGATCTAAAACCTCTGGAATGCAGCAAAAGTGGTTCTGAGATAGACGTTTATAGCAATACCCACCTATCTCAAGAAGCAAGAAAAATCTGAAACAATCTAACCTTACACCTGAAGGACCTAGCAAAAGAACAACAAACAAAACCTAAAACAAGCACAAGGAAAAAATTAATGAAGATTAGAACTGAAATAAGTTACACAGAACCTGAAAAAAAAAAAAAAAAAAAAAAAAAAAAAAAAAAAAAAAAAAAAAAAAAAAAAAAAAAAAAAAAAAAAAAAAAAAAAAAAAAAAAAAAAAAAAAAAAAAAAAAAAAAAAAAAAAAAAAAAAAACAGAACAGATCAATGAAACCAATAGCTTGTTCACTGAAAAAATGACTTGATAAACCTCTAGCCAGGCTTATCAAGAAAAAATGAGAGGACTCAAATAAATAAAATCAAATATGAGAGAGAAGAAATAAAAAACCCAGAGAAATACAGTTATAAGAGAATATGATGAAAAACAATATGTAAACAAATTGGACAACCTAGAACAAACAGAAAAATTCCTAGAACCATATAAACTAACAAAAGTGAAGTGAAATAGGAACAAATAGAAAATTTGAATGGACCTATTACCAGCAATGAAATTGACTCAGTAATGAAAAACCCTTGCAACAAACACAAGTTGAGGACCAGATGGCTTCACAGATGAATTCTAATAAACATTTAAGGAAGTGTTAATACCTATTCATAGAGTTAATACTGATTCATCTCATCAAATTATTCTAAGAAAATAGAAGAATAAGGAAAACTTCTGAATTCATTCCAAGTGGCCATAATTACCCTGATACCAAAACCAGACAAAGACACTACCAAAGAAGAGAACTACATGTCAATATTCCAAATGAACATAGAGGCAAATGAACATAGATGCAAAAATCCACAACAAAATAGTAGCAAATTGAATCCAATGATACATTAAATGAAATCATTCACCACGATCAAGTGGAATTTATTCTCAGGATGTAAGGGTGGTTCGATATTCAAAACTCATTAATGTGATGCATCACATCAATGAGAGAAAGGATAACAGCCATATGATCATTTCAATAAATGCCAAAAAAAAGCATCTGAAAAAATACAACATCCAGTCACATAAATACCCTCCACAAAGTAGGTTTGGAGGGAGCATACAAAAATGCCATCTACGAAAAGCCTAGAGCAAACTTCAATCTCAGAGGAGAAAAACAGAACTCTACCCCTAAGGTCAGTAACAAGACAAAGAAGTTCTCTTACCACTTTTATTGAACACAGTACTACAGGTCCTACCCAAAGCAATCAGAGAACAAAAATAAATAAAAGGCATACAAGTTGGTAAGAAAAAATTAAAACCTTTGCTATTTCCAGATGACATGATACTACATATAAAGCACCAACCAAAAAAAAACCCAAAACCTAAAAATCTGCTCTAGTTTAAAAAAAAAAAACTAGAACTGATAAATGAATTCAATAGGGTTGCAGGACATAAAAATCAATATACAGAAATCTGCTATATTTATATACTTATGATGAAGCAGCAGAAAGAGAAATTAAGAAAAATCCCACTTACAATTGCATCAAAAATAATAAAGTACATAGAAATAAACTTAACCAAAGACATGAACGACCTATACTCTCAAAACTATAAAATGCTGATGGAAAAATTCAAGATGACACAAAGAAATGGAAAAGTATTCCACACTCATGGACTGGAAGAAGAAATACTGGTAAAATATCTATACTACCCAAAGTGATCTCCAAATTTAATGAACCCCTACTGAATACCAACAGCATTTATCACAGAACTAGAACAAAGAATCCTAACATTTGTATGGAACCACAAAGGACCCCAAATAGCCAAAGAAATCTTGAAAAAAAAAGAAACTGGGAGTATCACAATTCCAGACTCCAAGTTATATAACTAAGCTGTAGAAATATAAAAAAGTATGGTACTGGAACAAAACCAGAAACATAGACCAAAAGAACAGAAGAGGAAAAACCCAGAAATGAACCCACAACTATATGTCCAATTAATCTTCGAAAAAGCGGGAAAGACTATCCAATGGGAAAAAGACAGTCTCTTCAATAAATAGTCCTGGGGAAACTGGACAGCTACATGCAAAAGAATGAAATTGGACCACTCTCTTTTGCCATACAGAAAAATAAACTCAGTATAGGTTAGGGATCTAAATATGAGATCTGAAACCATAAAAATCCTAGAGAAGAACATGGGCAATACCTCTTTGACATCATCCATAGAAACTTCTTCCTAGTCTCCTGAGACAAGGGAAACAAAAGCAAAAAAAAACTATTGGGACTACAGCAAAATAAAATAACAGTTTCTAAACAGCAAAGGAAAACAAGAAAAAAGACAACCTACTAATGGAAGAAGGTATTTGCAAATGATATATCCAATAAAGGTTAATATCCAAAATATATAAAGAACTGATACAAATCAATACTCAAAAAACAAACAATCCAATTTAAAAATGGGCAGGAGTCATGAACAGACATTTCTCCAATGATGACATCCAGATGGCCAACATACACATGAAAAGATGCCCACCATCAACTCATCATCAGGGAAATAGAAACTGAGATATCAACTCACACCTGTGAGAATGGCTCAAATTAATAACACAGGAAACAACAGATTTTGGCAAGGATCTGGAGAAAGGAGAACACTCTTACACTGTTGGTGGGAATGTAAACTCGGGTAGGCACTGTGGAAAACAGTATGGAGGTTCCTCAAAAAGTTAAAAATAGAACTTCCCTCCCATTCAGCAATTACACTACTATGGTTTTACCCAAAGGACACAAAAATGTTAATTCAAAGGGATACAAGCAGGACACCCAGGTGGTTCAGTCGGTTAAGTGTCTGCCTTTGGCTCAGATCATGATCCCAGCATCCTGGGATCAAGTCCTGCATCGGACCAGTTGCCCAGCAGGGAGCCTGGTTCTCCCGCTGCCTCTGCCATGCCCACTGCTTGTGCACATCCATACACGCTCTCTCTCTAACAAATAAATAAATAAAATCTTTTTAAAAGGGGCGCCTGGCTGGCTCAGTTGGTTAAGCGACTGCCTTCGGCTCAGGTCATGATTCCGGAGACCTGTGATCGAGTCCCACATCGGGCTGCCTGCTCGTCGGGAAGCCTGCTTCTCCCTCTCTCACTCCCTCTGCTTGTGTTCCCTCTCTAACTGTGTTTCTCTCTGTCAAATAAATAAAATCTTTAAAAAAAATCTTTTAAAAAAAGATACATGTACCCTGATGTTTACAGTGGCATTATTTACAACACTTAAATTATGGAAGCTGCCCAGTGTCCATCAATAGATGAGTGGATAAAGGCATGGTGGAATATTCTACAAAGGAATGAAATTTTGCTCAGCCATTCCAATGGAATATTACTTAGCCATAAAAAGAATGAAATGGAATGTTACTCAGCCATAAAAAGAATGAAATCTTGCCATTTGCAATGGCATGGATGGAGATGGAGAGTATAATGCTAAGCAAAATAAGTCAGAGAAATCAAACACCGTATGATTTCACACATAACTGTAACTTAAGAAACAAAGCAAATAAGCAGAGGAAAGAGAGAGAGAGAAAGAAAGAGAGAGAGAGAGAGAGAGAGAGAAACCAAGAAATATACCCTTAACTATAGAGGACAAACTGATAGTTACCAGAGGGGAGGTGTGGGGGTTGAAATAAGTGATAGGGATTAAATAATACACTTATCATGATGAGCACTGAGCAGTATATAGAATTGTTGAATCATTATACTGTACACCTAAAATGAATGCAATGTATGTTAATTATACTTGAACTAAAAAAGAACACACTTGTAAAAATGACAAAATAATCTGATTCACAAAAAATAAAAATACATAAACCCTCCTTCAGAATACATTAAATAATAAAATAAATTACTGGGTAAGTTACAATTATCTTCAATAAAAAATAAATTATTTCTGCCACACTACTATTTTTATATACCAGTCAAAAAAGAAACATACAAAAGGAGTTGAGAACAGCAAAATCACCACCAAAAGAAACAGTTCAGGGAACTGTAAAAAGCTATTTAACAAGATTAAGCAGTCATTTTTATGTAAACTAAACTTAAAACACTTTTTTTAAGAATTTATTTATTTATTTGACAGAAAGAGAGATTACAGGTAGGCAGAGAGGCAGGCAGAGAGAGGAGGAAGCACGCTCCCTGACCTGAGTCAAGGGCAGAGGCTTAAGGCACAGAGCCACCCAGGAGCCCTTAAAACATATTTTTAAATGGTTATATTAAAATACATTTTTGGTAGTGCCTGGGTGGCTCAGTTGGTTGAGCGACTGCCTTCGGCTCAGGTCATGATCTCGGAGACCCAGGATCGAGCCCCACGTCGGGCTCCCTGCTTGGCGGGAAGGCTGCTTCTCCCTCTCTCACTCCCTCTGCTTGTGTTCCCTCTCTGGCTGTGTTTCTCTCTGTCAAATAAATAAAATCTTTAAAATAAATAAATAAATAAAATAAAATAAAATACATTTTCATCTGTACTTGTGGTGAACATAACAAAGAAACTGAATCACTATGATGTATACCTGAAAATAATGTAATATTGTATGTCAACTAACCTCAGTTAAAAAAATTTTTTGAAGATTATCCTAGGACACCTGGGTGGCTCAGTTAAGCGGTTTAAACCATGCCTTCTGCTCAGATCATGATCCCAAGGGTCCTGGAATTGAGCCTCACATCAGGCTCCTTGTTCAGCTGAGAGCCTGCTTCTCTCTCTCCCTCTGCCTGCTGCTCCCCCTGCTTGCACTCTCTCTCCCTCTTTCTCTGTGTGTCAGATAAATAAATGAAGAAGTCTTTAAGAAAAAGAAAGATTATAGGAATTTTTTTTCATTCATAATGATGTTCTATAGGGACAAGTTCTTAAACTTTATCTGAATGTGATTTATATAGGTACATCCATCACTTTCTCTCACATGACATGTAAGTAGACATTATAGATTTTAACCCTGTGTACAAACTATAGAGCTACTATACAGTTAAAAATTTTTAAGCGAAAATGACCAAAAAAAACCTTTATTAGAGTCACAGCCCTGAATTAAAAGCACTGATTGAAGTCATGTTAGTAAGCTTTTATTGTGCAAACTGAATGGTAATAGTCATTAAAATAAGGGCATACTGCACAAGTACAGTGACCATATATTTCCATTAAAATCAACTCTGAAAAAGCAATAAGCTTGCACTTAGTCAAGCAATTAGAGTTTATTAAACTTCATTTGTGATCAGTTATATTAAATATAACTTAGCACATCATTGAGCATTGTATAATTATAAAGTATCACTCCAGAGTCTCAACCCTTAAAGAGAAATGGCTGATTTACTTAGAAACCCTAATGGTAAAGTTCTGATTGAAATGCAAGATTCATCATTGCAAGAAAATTATGTTTTAATTTTCTCAATCAAGTAGAAATTAACAAAGACAGCAATATGTAAAGATTCAACTCTTATGGCTGTCACATGGTGATACAATGTTGAATAAACACTGTGCAATTACTCCCACAGAAATTGGACAACTAAACTGTTTATAATTCAAAAGTCTCACCATCGACTAAAAAATTTAGTCACATACTGTGACTACTTTCTTCTCTTTTAAATATATAAGTCAGCCATCACACTAAAAATGAAGGGTCGGTTATTTCCCGGCTTTAAGTTTCTTGCTAAGAAGGGCAATACGGCACAGAAAACCATACTTGGTTCAGCTGAATGAATATCTGAGCTAATATGCACCTGTTCAGTGATCAGCACTAGGAATACAATCATAAACAAGAAAAGCATGCATTATTCCTTTATGGACCTTGCAGTCTAGTTGAAGATGAGATTAATGAAGGATCATAATAGAGAAATTTAGAGAGCTCTAACAGGGCAGTACCCTAAAATAACCTCCATATACTTTTCACAGTAGTAGGGCCCTTAAGTAAGGCCATCTGTATCAACCACTGATCCACGGTTTGATTGGACAAAATTTCTACCCAACACATATTCAGATCACTAGCAGTAACAGAAGAAAGTACTCTTCAAAGGCCTGCCTTTTATTTTTCAGATCCTGTACTCACTCTGAATTTTATAAACCAGTAAGACCAATCAAGGCATTTCAAGGCCATTTAACCACCTGTTAACCAAAATGAACATCTGATTCAGGCATTCAAATACTTTATTACAAAGATTTTTTTTGGAGGGGTGCTTGGGTGGTTCAGTCAGTTGAGTGTCCAACTCTTGATTTCTGCTCAGGTCATGATCTCAAGGTCCTGAGATCCAGCCCTGTGTCAGGCTCTAAGAAAATAGGATGAAAACAAACTTCGGTTTTCAAAAATCACAGATTACTGCTTCTATTTAAAATTAATCCAAAATATTATTTCATCTCTTAACAGTGTCATTTTCAGACACGTGCATGTCATCTTAGGCATTGTAGTCTTCCACCATCATTAGCACTTAGGAATAGACAACAGATCATTTGGCAGTGTACTAGGTGTAAAGGGGATTTAAAGAACCATGGCCTTGCAGGACAAAAGCCTAGTGGTAGTTGAGATGAGGAGGTAACAGGCATTAAGCTCCTATTTTCCACTTTACTTTGCTGTGGTTCGCATCTGAAACTGTCCATTTCATCATTTCAATAAAGCAATATGTTTAATGTTTCTGTAACCATAGGGATAGCATCTCAGAAGTACTGTCAAATCAAAAGCCTCAAATTTTAACCCACCAGAATTCTTGGTTATTACAAAACAAAATTCTTTCCATCATCTTTTATGACAAGAAAAAATTCCTTTTGGGATTTTCTTCGCAAGATGCTCTTTCAATTTATAATGAACAAAAAGTGTATCTATCAGAAATCAAACAGGACATTGCAGCATAGGGCTTCAGTTTTTTCCATTAAGCAAAAGACCATGTTACTTCACTGGATAAATTTCATACCTTTGTCATAACAAAATATATGCTCAGTCTTAAGCTGTTTTACTACGAACTTCAATCTTTAACTGCCAAGAGGAGTGACTATGATATAGGAATCCAGCAGCCTCTTCTGTGTAACAACTATACTTAGCATCAGGACTAACGGGGAAGCATTCAGCAAATATATGTTTACCACTTAGGTCTTAAAAAAAAATCACACGAATGAATTGGAGGAAATCATTAAGTATGTAAATTAATCAGAAACAACTGTAGGTATCTAGGTTTCTAATACTAGAAACTTCTTGTGTAGGTATAAAAATAATGTTTATTTCTTTTATACTAATCTATTTCAAATAGGAAAATTGTTTGGACATGAAAATTCATCCTTTAGTCTATGAATAAAAAGCAACAGAAATGAAAGCTAGTTTTATACAAATACAACTATTTCAAAACACAGCATAGTACCTTGTACATAGTAGATACTCTGAGATCAATGAGTTAGCCAAGTAGGGCTCAACATTTAATTTTTACCTTCTCTGTTTTAGAAAAAGAGAAATGCCTCCACCAAGCATTAATATGTTTGAGTACCCATCATATGCCCAGCAATGTATGGGACATACAAGTTTAAGACATGATTCTGTCCTTAAGTCCTCTACCATCTAATTAGAATGAAATCTAACCACATATAAACAAATGCTAAACTGTGAGATTCTGAGGTATGTCACCCTTCCTCCTCTCTAGGCACTATCACATGTCCCATATTATTATCTTCACAGAATTAATATGCAAAACTCTGTTGTACACTTATTTGTGTCCTATTCTCTAGAAAACAAATCCCCTAACAGCAAGGAGCTTAATTTACCTGTCTTACTCACTTTCAGATCTCTAACACTTAGAACAGTAGCTAGCACATAACACCTGCTCAAATATTTGGTGAATAAATTAAGTAAAATAGGAATTCAGAGGAGAAATACATAAATGTAGCTTTGTTTAGAAACTATAAAGAATTTTACCCTAATCGTTGGGTGGGATTTGAATAGCCAGAAAGAGGGGACAAGAAGGAAGTTAGATAGAAGAAGCAACATTAGCATTTTATTTTACTTTGGGAAGCAGCCTTATGAAACACAGAGTTGACACCGAAGGGTATTAAATTTTGAAGATGTAGGGCGGGGACAGATTAAAGATAATCTTGAAAACCCAAGGGAGTAGTATGGACTTAAGTCTCACAACTACTGAGACTTATGATTTCCTGATTCAGAGACAGACATACAGAAGGCAATATTTTAGAAAGATGACTTTAGGTGGTACACATCCACAGTCTCTCATCTAAAACCCTTAAAGCCAGATGTGTTTTAGAATATAGAGTAAAATTTTAGGAAGGAATATAGTATGTGTTCTATATATAGCAAAATACACCCAAAAAGATCTAGTGTAGCACCCTAAATCAATTGCATTCATGGTTAACAGTGAAACATGAATATTCCACAAAACAGTATAGACAGATAAAGACTATATATAGCTTCAAGTCGGGTCGGGTTTTGTGGTTAAATGAGAAAATTCTGTTTTCAGAGCTTTCAGATTTTAGAATTTCAGAGCAGGGTTGTAAGCTGTAATATTCAGGATAGAACGGAGCAAGAATCAAAGGCTAAAAAAGTAGCTTGCAGAGCTAAGCAAGTTTGGTCTATTCTACCTAAAGACTAGCTACCATTTAATGAGCATGTATTCTGTGCGAGGCACTATGCTAAGGGTTTTATGTGCATTGCCTCATTTAACCCTCACAGCAATCTTATTATATAGGAATTTACTGTCCTATTTTATAGGCCAAGAAATCAAGTTTTTCAGTCAGTAAGTCATTTGCCTAAAGTCACAAAGATAATAAATTACACAGTGAGGATTAGTATTTAGATCTGAGTAGAATCTAAGTTCTAAAACATCTATCTACATTCTGAAGTCAGTCCGCAAGAGTCTTTATCCATGTAACAATACTAGTTAGAGCTCAAGTTCTTTTTCAATCTTGTCCTTTCCATGTACACTTTGCTCCCTGAGAGCACTCACCCCATGCCCCCTTGTCCACCTAGCCATCTCCTACCTAGTCTCAGATCAGATTACAGCTGGTCCTGTCATAGTCTCCCATGGTTCCTAACTTTTCCTTTTGTAACACATTTCAATTATCAAATTACAATTTCTTCTCAATGGCAGTCTTCCTTGTTATACTGTGCATTCAATGCAGTAAGGATTAGTCTCTCCTGGTCCAAACTGCGTTCCCAGTATTGTGTACTACTTCTAGCACACAGTTAGCACTCAAATCTGCCAGGACTGATTGAATTGTAGAGGGGAGAAGAAAGACAGACACACAGAGAGAGATCCAGTTGTAAGGTGGCCAGAGCTGACTGGGATAGTAGCAACAGAAATAGAGAAGGCAGTTATTATATATAATTTTGTTTAAAATTATGCTTGTCATTGAAGCAATGACTGCTATTTGTATTAAATAGGGTAATTTAATATCTGTTATGCTTACCATCTTTGTAACACACAAATAACATCTAAATGGCTATGATTATTATTATTCTGGAGATACCTCACCACACAATGATTTAAATAACCACATCACTTAGTTTTCTGATATAGCTGCAAAATTAATCTGACAAAAAATTATTCACTCCTTTAAAGATTCAAGAGTATAAATCACCTAAAACTGGAAATTATTCATGAGTTGTGAATACGGTATTAATATAACAAATTTTTGGTAGAAAAAGTCACATAAAAAAATCAACCAATGATGTGAGTTAATTTCACTATCAGTACTTTTAATTGATATTCTTGAGTTTGCAAATAATTCCCAATCCAGGGAAGAGCTAGAGTCTAAAAGTTCATTTATATAGCGGTCATTTAGCTCCTGGAACACATGTTCCCAAATATGCAACCAGTAAAAATGGTTTCCAAAGTGAAAGTAGACAACCATCTCCCCATGGAAAATAAAAACAGCTTATTTGAACTCATATAGGTAGAACTTGTTTAAATAACTAAATATTGAGGTGCCTGGGTGGCTCAGTCAATTTAGCATCCAACTGTTGATTTGGGCTCAGGTCATATTCTCGGGATTATGAGATGGACAGGCTCCATGTGTGTGTTTTGCCTGCTTGGAATTCTCTTTCCCCCCTCTGCCCCTCCCTCCCTAAAATTATTTAACTAATTATTTAACAAATATTTAACACTGAAAAACTTAAGCAAAACATGATTATGGTAGGCAAAAATGACTTCAAATTAATCCTCACAACAAACTTATAATGTAGGTATTATTATTATCCCCATTTTACTGGTCAGAAAAATGAGGCACCCAGAGGTTAAACAAAACCATATTATAATATTCTCTGTCTGGGGTGCAGTATCACCATGCCCAGTAGTAATATACCTTCACAAAGTAATTAGCAAAAATAAGACCACAATATGATATGATCCATCAATAGTACAAACAGAGGCATCTCAACATATTCAATAATTCCCTTGGTTGAAAACCAACAAAAGTTTCAACCTGACATCTTAGATCATTTATATAGTTTACTTTCAGAGTTAGAGCAAGGGCTATAGAGCACAAAAGTCATGTACCTCCCAGATCATTCCCATGAACCTGGATATAAAAGCTACTGAATTAATTTTCTGACACCAATAACACACAGATCTTTTCAGGCACCTGACAAACCAACTATAAAATACAAAATCATAAGTGACAAAATGCACTCTCAAGAGCATATACTAGAAGATTTTCTCATGGAATCTGCATTCTAAAAATACAGAAGATCCCATAAAATAAATGTCCACAATCTCTGTAAGATGAATTTTATTTGGATTTGCATTACTAATGTTTATTCTATTTCTTTCAATTGCATTAAAAGAGTAGGCACTACTCCCTTCTTACAGAATAAATTCTACAACAAAGATTAAAAACTTCCCCCGCCAAAAAAGATTAAAAACCTTCCCAATTTCTGCTTTCATCTACCTTAGTTCCAGTAACATACAAAATTAGTATTCTCATTTAATCCTTGAAGGACTATATGATTTCAACATAAGTTTTTTGAGACAGCCAACAATGAAGAATTCATTCTTTTTCTCCTAGCTTTGTCAAACAGAAGCTTTACTTGAATTCCAGGAAGAAGGTGGAGCTAAAAACTCAACAGTCTTACTAAATGCAACCAGGAGGGGATATAAAATTAAGTCATTTTGTAAAATACTACTAGTCTCTACATCCAATATGTTTTAACTAAATCATCATATAGTAGCTTCAAGGAAAGAAAAAAAACCTAAACTGAAATCAGAAAGGATTACTTCAAAAATATACATTTATAACTGAGTAGTTTGTTTTAAGCCCTCTAGAAGTGCATTTATCATGAGTAAAATCTGTATAACTGGTGGGAACTTTTCTGCCATAATCCATGTTGACGTGACCATATAGCCCAAACGTAACATCTGTTCTTAGTGACTAGTTACTTGGATTTTCTTCTGCCTTCTCCTCTCCCTGCCAGCAAGACCAACGAGAATGTTCTAACTTAAAGAACATATGAGGTTAACTACTAAAATAATCCTTAAATTATATTATATATTTAAATATTTTAAAAAGATTTATTTGAAGTTTTATAATAATCAAGGATAAAAATAAATATCTTAAACATTTTGTGACAAGACTAAACCTAGGTGATTATGTACTATAGAGACTGAGAAGTGTTCTCTCAATCTCCTCAAGAACAAGTGATTAAATATAAGGTCTTTGTTTTTTTCCTGTGGTATATGTCTAGTAAAAATATGTGCTGAACCTGGAGACTTTGATATGCGAACCCAGAAGGATGAAATTTTCTTTTAAATTTTTATTTAAATTCCAGTTAGTTAACATACAGTGTAATATTTGTTTCAGGTGTACAATATAGTGATTCAACACTTCCATACAACCGCCAGTGCTCAGCAGAACAAGTGTACTCCTTAATCCCCATCACCTATTTAACCATTTCCCCAATCCACTTCAGAAGGATGAAATTTTGACAAAGGCTAGAAATGTGATGTTATTAAACACCACAAAGGAAAAGATATATCAGATGACCAGTAGAACAGTTAGGAGGAAAAATGTGGGGAAACTGGATAAGGTTACAAACCAATTTTTACTAACTAACCAATTTTGGTAAAGGAAGGAATTGCCAAGTCACTACTGACCAAAAATAAAGGGAAACTGCCAGACTGAAGTTAATTGTTGGGCAGGCAATTTTGACCTAAATCCAAGAGTTTATATCTGGAGACTAAAGCAGTTGCAATGGGTTGGTTAATATTCAGGCAACACTGACAGGCACTGGGGTTGGGGGAAAGGAAAGGAGGTAGAAAAAGAGAAGCATAAAAATCCCAATCCCTTTAATGACATATGTCAAACCAGTTTTTTTTTACGTGTCTAGGACTTCCACTTCTGTCCAGATTTATCACCCTGCCCAAAACATGTAGGTCAAACCAGTTTTTTGTTTGTTTATTTAAAGATTTTATTTATTTGACAGAGAGAAACACAGCGAGAGAGGGAACACAAGCAGGGGGAGTGAGAGAGGGAGAAGTAGGCCTCCCGCTGAGCAGGGAGATGGATGCAGGGCTCAATCTGGGGACTCTGGGATCATGACCTGAGCCAAAGGCAGAAGCTTAATGACTGAGCCACCCAGCCACCCAACCAGTTTTTTCCATGTGTCTAGGACTCCCATTTCTGCCCAGGTTTATCCTCCTGCCCAAAACAACAAAGAATATACATAAATATTTCAAACAATATTTTCAAGATGCTAGACACCAGACAATAAACTCCAGTGATCCCTGAAAGACAATAAACAAATGAGGTGAGGCCTACAATTGCCCCAGCATACTGCCCTGAGAGAGTGTCCACGTCGTGGCCCAGGTGAGGAACTGAGGATCCAAGGACACCAGGCTGCTGGAGTTTATAAGGCAAAGTGCCAGAAAGGAGAAAGCTACAAAGGAGAGAGAACTAAGGAGACCTGTAGAAGTACAAATGGTATGTTCAGCAGAGTGCTAACTGGCACATGTATGTGAGATAACTACCCACAGACAGGGAAAGAATGAACCATCCAAGAGGATCAGAGAGAGGACACTGCCTGGCACTCACACAAAACTGGGAATAAAATCTGTTTCTACCAGCCAGACAGGAAAACCCCATAATTAACAAGGCATTGAGTAGAGATCTCAGAAAGCTCTTGCCTCAGTAGTAAGGGAGTAATTAGCCCTAGACTAAACGTTTCTCTGGTCTTGCCAAACAAATCTTAAAAGCAAGAACCAAAAGGATCAACCTGTTTGAAGCAACATAACTGCATCCCAGAACAATGCTCTAGAATTATAGCAAATACAAAAATATCCACAACCCAATAAGGTAAAATTCACAAAATCTGGCATCCAATTAAAAATTGCCAGATAGGGGCACCTGGATGGCTCAGTTGGTTAAGGGTCTGTCTCTGGCTCAGGTCATCATCTCAGGGTCCTCAGATGGAGCCCCACATCAGGATCCCTGCTCAGTGGGAAGCCTGCTTCTCCCTCTCTTCCTGCTGCTCCCCCTGCTTTCTCTTGATCTCTCACTTTCTCTCACAAATAAATTAAATATTTTTTTTTAGAAAATTGTCAGGTATATAAAAAGTGTTCAAGTCCTCATATTGGGTCAGACTGGCAGCTAAGGTCATTGATTTGAGAACTTTAATATTTTTTAAAGATTTTATTTATTTATTTGACAGAGAGATCACAAATAGGCAGAGAGGCAGGCAGAGAAAGAGAGGCGAGCAGGCTCCCCACTGAGCAGAGAGCCTGATGTGGGGCTCGATCCCAGGACCCTGAGATCATGACCCATAATGAAGAGGAAAAAAGAAAAAAAAAACCCAATCAACCAAAACTAACCCAGAACTGACACAAATGTTAAAAACTAATAGGTAAGGGCACTGAATGTTATTTTTAACTTATATTCCATATATTTCAAAAGGTTAAGTAGAGATATGGCAGATATAGTAAAAGACCCAAATTCTTTTGAACTTCTAGAACTGAAAATTTCAAAGTCTGAGCAGAAAACTTCACTGGATAGGACTAATGACCAATTAGACACTGCAGTAGGAAAGATCAGTACATTTTAAGATATATGTTGTAGAAACCATCCAGTATGAAATAAAGATAAAAAACAAAAATGAAAAGAATATCAGTAATAAGAGAGACAATTTTAAAGTGATCAAATATATGTAAAATTGAAGTTTGGAAAGAAGAGGATGGGGAAATAACAAATATTTAAAGATATTATGGCCAAAAATGTTACAATTTTTTTTTAAGTCCACTGATCAAGAAACCCAATGAACCCCCATACAAGAAACAGAAAAAAAATTGCACCAAGGCACATCTTATTCAAATCACTGAAAATCAGTGGTGGACAAAATATTTAAAACAGCCATAGGGGAAAAAAGACATTAATAAAAGGATAAAAGAAGGTAGCAACTAAAACAAGTCTAGCTATAGCAGCTACCTTAGTATCAGACAAAGTGGATTTCACATCAAAAAATATTACCAAGGATAAAAATGTCATTTCATAATGATAAAGGGGTCAATTAATTAGGAAATCAGGAAAATATAAGGATTCAAAGTATTTAGGCCTATAATAAGAGCTTCAAAACACATGAAGCAGAAACTGATAGAACCAAAAAGAGAAATAGACAAAACCACAATTACAGTCAGAGATTTCAATATTCCTCTCCCAATAATTGACAGAAAAAAGTTGACAGAAAATCAGCAGGAATATGAGGACTTGAACAATACTATCAATCAATCTGATCAGACTGTCATTTTTAGAATATTACACAAACAGAATATACATTCTTCTCAAGTGCATGTTGTACATTTATCACACAACAAAGTCTCAATAACTTTAAAAGTATTCAAGTCATATAAAGTATATTTTCTGGCCACATTAGAAATATATTAGAAATGAAAACCAAAAGATTTCTGGAAATCCTCCAAATATTGAGAAAGAAATATACCTCTAAATAACAGATGGGTCAAAGAAAAAAGCAAAAGAGAAATCAGGAACTATTTTAAATTAAATGAAAATAAAATTACAACATAACAATTTGTAGGATGCCACAAAAGCAGTAATTAAGTAGAAATTTATACAAGTAAGTCTACATTAAAAAATATTAAAGTTCTTGGGGCACCTGGGTGGCTCAGAGGGTTAAGCCTCTGCCTTAAGCTCAGGTCATGATCTCAGGGTCCTGGGATCGAGCCCCACATCGGGCTCTCTGCTCAGCGGGGAGCCTGCTTGCCTCTCTTTCTCTGCCTGCCTCTCTGCTTATTTGTGATCTCTCTGTCAAATAAATAAATAAAATCTTTAAAAAATATTAAAGTTCTCAAATCAATGACCTTAGCTGCCACCTTAAGCAAATAGAAAAAGAAGAGCAAATGAAACCTAAAGCAAACAGAAGGAAATCATAAAAGTAAAAATGGAAATCAGTGAAATAGAAAACAATATAAAAACAATAAAAGCAAAAGTTGTTCCTTTAAAAAATCGTTAAAACTGATTTAAAGAGAGAGAAGACCCAACACTAGGACTTCATGGGTGTATCCCACCAAAAGCAACTGTACAGAAATGCTTTCAGAAAAACTGAAGAAAAAGCAAACTGATTCTTGGTTTGGAGAAGAAAATGATACGTAAGGGAGTGATTTCTAAGGGGCATAACCCTTTGAGGTGTGTGTGGATATGTTCACTATCTTGATTGTGATAATGGTTTTACAGGTATGCACATATGCAAAACTTAGCAAGCTGTACACTTAACATGCGGTTCCATGAATGTTGATTATACTTCAAGAAAGCTGTTTAAATAGATCCACAGAATAGACACAGATAGACAAATGACTATATACAAGTTACCAATTTATCTCCATTTACAAGGTATGAAAATAACAGGGGTAAATTTATTCTTCAATATACTATAACATGCAGATTCAAATCATTTGCTCCCTTTCAAAAACAGTTAACTATGGTTACCATTGCAAGCACGCAAATAATGCTAGACTCAAAGCAAAATGTAACCCTCAAAAGTAAAGAAGCAAAGAAAGAGAGTTTGACTTCCTCTTTGCCAAGCTAGATACCTTTTATTTCTTTCTGTTGCCTGATTGTTGTTGTTAGGACTTCTAACACTATGTTGAACAGTAGTGGTGAGAGTGGATATCCTTGCCTTGTTCCAGATCTCAGAGGAAAGGCTGTCAGTTTTTCCCCATTGAGGATGATATTCGCTGTGGGTTTTTCGTAGATAGATTTTATGAGGTTGAGAAATGTTCCCTCTATCCATATACTTTGAAGAGTTTTGATCAGCTGCGGAGAAAGGGGAACCCTCTTACACTGTTGGTGGGAATGTAAACGGGTGCAGCCCCATTGGAAAACAGTGTGGAGATTCCTTAAAAAATTAAAAATAGTGCTACCCTATGACCCTGCAATTGCACTACTGGGCATTTACCCCAAAGATACATATGTAGTTAAAAGAAGGGCCATATGTACACCAATGTTCATCACAGCAATGGCCACAATCACCAAACAGTGGAAAGAGCCAAGGCACCCATCAACAGATGAATGGATAAAGAACATGTGGTACATATATACAATGGAATACTATGCCTGCATCAGAAAGGATGAATATCCAACTTTTGTAGCAACATAGACTGGACTGGAAGAGATTATGCTGAGTGAAATAAGCCAAGAAGAGAAAGTCAAGTATCACATGGTTTCACTTACTTGTGGTGCATGAGGGGTAACCTGGAGGACAGTGGGAGAAGGAAAGTAAAGGGGAACTAGGGTAATCCAGGGAAAGAAATGAAACAACGGACTTTGGACACAGAAACAAACTGAGGGACTTGGAGGGAGGGGGGTAGAGGGATGGGAGAGCCTGGTGGTGGGTACTGGGGACACCTAACGCGTGGAGCACTGGGTGTGGGGAATGAGGAATGAATCTTGGAACACTGGAAAAAAAATTAAGTAACAATAAAAAAGAAAAGTAAAGAAGCAATGGAGACATCTTATTCTCGTGCTATTATGTTCACAAAATAATTTCTACATTAAGACTACTACTTTCGGCTATGTTTATACATATTAAGTAGCAGTCACTCTCTCAAACCCCAATGCAGTCATCAATAATTACACATGCAAATCTCAATTACATGTAAACTTTCTTGCAAAATATTCTAAGTCATTTGTAAACAGTATGTCTAGACATATTCTAAGTCTAAGCTTCATTTCTAAGCTTAAAACAGAAATAAGCATGGGCCAAAGCATCACATTACACCTTCTGTGCGCCTTACTGCCTCTTAACTATGACTGCTAACTCCAGCGATGAGAGAATAAATCTTTACTATTTTATCAATACCACCATATTAAGCACACATAAATCAGCCATAATAAGTGAAGTACTGCCCTCAGTGTCCCCTGAGTGTGATTTTCAATGATATTTGGCACTGTTAATAGCCTACATCATTTTGCCAATACTTGTTGCCGTCAGTTGAAAATCTTTGTTCTGAAATTCACATTTAACTAAATGGCTATTGTGCTGCACAAAAATGAATGACCTGAATGAATGCTTTGCTCCCTAGCATAATAACAGCAAGAGAATAAGACACCTCCATTGTCTTCTTTACTTTTGAATTACTATTTTTTGTCTTATAGCTCCAAAACAAAAAGTATGAACCCTCTTATGTATTTTAGTGCCTTTTCTGTGAACTGGCTTACCTGTACAACTCTCAGTCATGGTTATGGTGTAAAACTTACTTTGTCACAGGGTTAAAAAAAATCTAATTACAGATGATAAACTAAGGCTATAAAATACTAACCCCACAGATCCTCATAAATATGTTCACTTGTTGTCCCTTCAGTGTAGTCACAATAGGTGAGAAGGGGTTTTGTTTTTATTTTGCAATGATGCTGCTACCATTTCTCAAAATGCTTTTTTGAATATTTGGGAACTGTATTCGGAATTAGTTTATAACAGACATGAAATAGTGAAAGTTTTAACTTCTTCCTTACCAATTTGGGTGACTTTTTATGTCTTTGTCTTTGTCTGATTACTGTGACTAGGACTTCCAGTACTACATCAAATAAAAGTGGTAAGAGTGGGCATCCTTGTCTTATTCCTGACTTTAAGGGAAAGGCTCTGTTTTCCCCACTAAGGATGATGTCAGCTGTGAGTTTTTCATATATGGCCTGTATTGTGTTAAGATATGTTCCCTCTATCCCTACTTTGTTGAGAGTTTCCATAATTAATGGATATTGTACTTTTTAAAATGCTTTTTCTGCATCTAATAAAATGATATGTCTTTTATTTTTTCTTTTATTGATACATCACATTGATTGATTTCTGAATACTGAACCACCCTTGTATCCCAGGAATAAATCCCATTTGATCATGGTATGTAAGTTTTTAATGTATTATTGGAGGAAGTTTGCTAGTATTTTGTAAACTCTCTGTAGTTTCTTCTCAACTTGGCTATGAACATAAAACTTCTCTGAAAAATAAATTCTATTTAAAAATAAGCATACATGCAATCCTTGAGCAAACTTGACAATACTGAAAAAAACACTGACTGCAAAAACTGAGAAAGACTTGCTCTCAGGATTAAGAGAAAATGTTTGCAAGGAAAGAAGCTCAAGTTCAGGCTGTGAATTACTCCAGCTCAACGTTATTATCTCTCACATGCATGAAATCTAAAGTTCTAGAGTATGCCTGTATACACACACACACACACACACACACACACACACACACACACATACCACTAGCCAGAACAATTCAAAGATAAATTATCAGAAAAGGACCAACAGAAATGTATGCACAAACTGTGCAAAAAATCTAGATCAATTTAAGATGTGTTATTCATAGTCTCAAATGAATTACATGCGCTGATGTAAATAGTGATCAATAAGGTGTACTCTTAAGACTAGCAAACTAAAATAGTGGTAACAGTATTATGATAATAATGATGGGGTGGTGAAGAGTGTGACACAAGTTTAATTTTCCTTTATTATAGCAGGGAGTCAATAGATAATATCTGAAACAAATAAGGTAAGACACGGTAGTATAAGCATATTATTTGGAGACAAGAAAAAACTATAATACAAAACAGTGAAAATAGTTAAAATGGGTTGCCACTGGTAAACAACAACACTAGTGATAGAAATACATGGAGTAGGAGAAAATTACTATTTATTACTTTATTACAAGGAAGTAAGTAAAAACCAAGCTGGCAGAATTCTGAAAAGGATGAAAAAATATATAAATAAAATCCACAGAAGAAGCAACAATACAGAGAACAACACATCTGAAAAACAAGGCTGGAGACATGGTTGGTAGTCTTGAAAAAGTCAAATGAAACAAAATTGCAACAAACAATACATAATGATTATAGAAATGATGACACATGGAAAACGAGGGAGAGCCAGAGTAGGGAAGTGAGATGGCCAAACTCACAAAAAAGTTAAGATTTCTACCCACCTCTACCATGTTATAATCTCTTTGTAATAAACCATTTAGCAGAGTTCAAAATTCTAAGGATTTACTATCTAGCCAGGTAATCACTTCAGTTTGCCAAGAATGCTGTCCATTTAGAAGTTTCAGGGGTTCTTTTTGTTTTGTTTTATTTTGTTTTTACTGCAGACCTGTTTTCTATACAAGGCTACCTTGATTATGTGCAAGAAGAGAAAATGCTTGGGGTGAGGGACCTGGGTGTCTTAATAGGTTGTGTTTGACTTCCACTCATGATCTCAGGGTCCTGGGATCCAGCCCGGTGTCCAGGCTCCCTGCTCGACCAGAAGTCTGCGTCTCCCTCTCCCTCTGCCCTTTCACCCCCTACCTCGTGTTCTCTCTCTCAGACAATAAATAAAATTGTTTAAAAAAAAGGAAAAATTCTACTCTTCTCCCCCACCTTAAAACAAACAAAAAAGAAAATGCTAGTAAATATTACAATGATATGTGAATAGACTATTACATCTAAAACTAATCGACATTAACACAGCAGTCATGCAACTAAAAGAAAAAGCAAGTTATTTCTGAAAGGGGGGAAAAGATGTCTCATTTTTTAAAAGATAAGACACATTGCCCTCCACCTCTATACATACTATTCTCTGATACTGCACCCATTTAAATAGTCACCTAGCACAGTAACATACAGACATTCAATCATTTTATTATCAGCAAAATATTTACCATATACACAAATTGTTTTTTTAATCTTTTATTTATTTATTTGAGAGAAAGAGAGTGAGTGAGAGAGAACATGAGAGGGGAGAAGGTCAGAGGGAGAAACAGACTCCTCACGGAGCTGGAAGCCCGATGCGGGACTCAATCCCGGGTCTCCAGGATCATGACCTGAGCTGAAGGCAGTGGCTTAACCAACTGAGCCACCCAGGCACCCCATATACACAAATTCTAAAGCTATTATCCTTACCAGTTGCTAACTTTCCCTCTTATCCTACAGCAAGGTATTGAGAAGAGGGGTCATGGGAAAGTATATATAGATTTTATAGATATAAAGTATATATAAAGTATATTTAGTTGCATGACTGCTGTGTTAATGTCGATTAGTTTTAGATGTAATAGTCTAGTCACATATCATTGTAATATTTACTAGCATTTTCTTTTTTGTTTGTTTTAAGGTGGGGGAGAAGAGTAGAATTTTTCCCTTTTTTTAAACAATTTTATTTATTGTCTGAGAGAGAGAACACGAGGTAGGGGGTGAAAGGGCAGAGGGAGAGGGAGACGCAGACTTCTGGTCGAGCAGCGAGCCTGGACACCGGGCTGGATCCCAGGACCCTGAGATCATGAGTGGAAGTCAAACACAACCTATTAAGACACCCAGGTCCCCCACCCCAAGCATTTTCTCTTCTTGCACACAATCAAGGTAGCCTTTTATAGAAAACAGGTCTGCAGTAAAAACAAAAATATACTTTATATATATAAAGTATAAAGTATATACTTTCCCATGACTATATATATATATATATATATATATATATATATATATATATATATTATTTACTAGCACTCGCCTCTAAAATCCAGGAATTAGGGGTACCTGGGTGGCTCAGTCCATGCGCTTCTGGCTTCGGTTCAGGTCATGATCCCGGAGTCCCAGGATCGAGCCTCTCATTGGGTTCTCTGCTTGGGGGGAAGCCTGCTTTTCCCTCTCTTACTCCCCCTGTTTGTGTTCCCTCTCTAGCTATGTTTCTCTCTATCAAATAAATAAACAAAATCTTTAAAAAAATAATAAAGTAAAATCAAGGCATTAGTTCACATAATGGAATTAGATAAAATGGAAATTATGCTTTATGCATCAAAAGCCGTCAACTTAAATTTAAAATCATCAGGAAGAACATGGCAGACAGGACAGTGGAATAGTAAGTTGCAATAAGAATTCTGGTATGAGGGTGTCTGGGTGGCTCAGTGGGTTAAGGCCTCTGCCTTTGGATCAGGTCATGGTCTCAGGGTCCTGGGATCAAGGCCTCATAGGGCTCTCTGCTCCTGCTTGGCAGGGAGCCTGCTTCCTCCTCCTCTCCCTCTGCCTGCCTCTCCGCCTACTTGTGATCTCTCTCTGTGTCAAATGAATAAATAAAATCTTAAAAAAAAAAGAATTGTGGTATGACACACACCTCCACAAATGAACAGTAACCACCTGACTGTTCTACAGATGATCATTAATAAGAGCAAAGGGTCAGTGATATGTTATTTTTTGAGTACAGCAGGGACAAAAAGTTAGTCCAGCAAACTCCCTAGGAACAAATTGCTTTATTCATCCTACCTTGAAGGCTGAGCTAGATCTGAATAAACCTAGGTAGTTGAAGGGCAGTTCATCTGCATTTGAATAGAACTATTACAATATGAGAATGGTTCCACAACTTCCCTATCACACTTCACTTGTAAATAACACTTAGCAACCTCCCTACTAAAAATCCTTCTAAAAATGAGAAATACAAAGACAAATGTCAAGGTACAAATAAATATAAAGAATCCCTCAGGATTACCTAACAAAACCACAAATGTTCCAGAAAGTATATCCTTGGATAAAATTCTTTAAAAGATCTGTAATTACAAGGCCTCAGTTACTATATACACTGAAATCATCCCCTACTTTTATTATTTCCACAACAAAATTTCTACATTCAATAAATGCCTTTATCTGTCATGGAAAGGAGGTTGCCATATATTAATATGTGATTAGTAAGTTTTAAAGAATGAAAATACAATCTGCTTGACTACCATGGTTATGCAACAAACAATTTGAAGGATGTTGGTTCCTCAGATACCCAGAAATGGCAAAGAAAAGATGTTCTAATTAGAATTTCATTTCACAGCACATACTATACAGCATTATATAGACATAACAAGGTCCAGGAGGTGGTTACCATTGTGGGAAACAAGGGCAGAAAAAACAATTTTTGATTTCCTTACTACCTATATAGCCCATTGTCAAGTCCTTCAAACAGGCAGAGTGACAATCCTCTAGGGACTCAGCTGCCTCAATGTTACTACTTTGCTATGGGCAAAAGGCAATCTTAGCCAAACCCTCCAGGATCCTATAAGTCTACTTTAACATATAAAAATTCCTTTGGAGGGGTGCCTGGGTGGCTCAGTTGGTTAAGCGACTGCTTTCAGCTCAGGTCATGATCCTGGAGACCCTGGATGGAGTCCCACATCGGGCTTCCTGCTTGGCAGGAAGCCTGCTTCTCCCTCTTTCAGTCCCTCTGCTTGTGTTCCCCCTCTAGCTGTGTTTCTCTCTGTCAAATAAATAAATAAAATCTTATAAAATAAATAAAATAAAATAAAATAAAATAATAAAATAAAATAAAATAACATAACATAACATAAAATAAAAATAAAAATAAAAATTCCTTTGGAAACTTCCTTTATTTCTACCCCCAAGCTATATGTTGGCAATCATCTTCCACGCATATGAGCCACCGATACACATCTGAAGAGTCTCATGACTGAGTTTTTACTAAACAGCAATAAATGACATTTTCCTAACAACAGCTAGCCCCCTCAAGGTCCTGGAAACCTTGCTTCCAAAATACCTTACACACTTACCCTATCCCTAACCCCCTCCCACCTTCCAAGTATATAATGGGCCATTCCTCATGACCCCAATGCAGCTCATTCTGCCCACAGGTCCTGTCCCCCTGCGTTAATAAAATCAAGTTTTTGCACCAAAGAAATCTCAAGAATTCTTTCTTGGCCATCAGCTTCGAACCTAACATATTTCCTACATTAATTACTTTTTAAATATTAGTTAAAGTGAAGAATTATTAGAAGTGAAAACTGTCTTCAACATTTTATGATTAACTTAACAACCCAGAAATATACATTCATTCACCAGTCTCTTGATGTAGAGCTAAGGCCTTTTCTTTTAATATAGGCTCCTTACCTGGCATTCAGAGCCTCATCCCATTCATAAACCATACTCTTAATGCATTCTCTACTATTAGCATTTTCTTTGGAAAAAAGAACTTAAAGATTACCTGCAAAGCCATAGGAATCCTAGATTTTTGTTATTTTTCCTAGGCTTTTCACTTGCCTCACTTATGCTTAATTCAATGGGCAAGCTTTTTAGCTGTTTCATGAGCTCATACAAAGTACTTCTAGCTAATTTTCATGGAAAGATCTTTTTCTTCTTACACATTTCATCAATTTCATGATGTTTAATTAAATTATATCATTACAATAGCAATTACACTTGGCATTAGAAGTGTGGAGAACAAAGGCAAAAGGAAATGTAGATAAAATTAAATCTCCTTTTAACTCAGTCCACTGACAAATACTTGAGGTAGGCAGAGTATGACATTTCTCCAGGAACTCTAAATCTTATTGTTAATGCCTGCCTAGAGAGGAAAAACAATCATGGCTTAACAGTAGCCAGGCCTCCAGGATCCTGTAAATTCAATTTAACATATGAAAATTCTTTTGGAAACCTTCCAAGTCTTTACTTCCCCCAACTTGAAAGTATATAAATCAGTCACCCCTCACTGCCCCCAAGTGCAGCTCTTCCTGCCCACAGGTCCTGTCCTGGTGCTATAATAAAAACACTTTTTGCACTGACGAGGTCTCAAGAATTCTTAGCCACTGGCTCAAGAATCCTACTTCAAACCACATCATAGGTTTGGAAACAAATACAATGGACTCATTGGTAAGCATATAACTCAACACATAGGAACAGAAGGTAGTTTATAAATTTTTAGAAATCATTGTTTTTAATATTCATCATTTGACTCAATGACCAAATTGTCTAAGCTTAGAAATTGTATGTCAGTTGCAGATAAGAAACGTGAAAGGACTTTGTTTATTAATTACTGCTTATAAAATGCCATTTTGGAATATAAACTTCACTTAAAAGGCCATATGAACAGTCCCAAACTTAGAAGAGCCACTCTTCTCACTCTATTTGCTTGCCTACCCTCAACTCTAGAAGCTTCTCTAGTGCTCACATGGAAGCAGTTATGAATAAAGAGAAGCTCTGAGAGACATATAATCTTCAGTGAATAAAGGCAAGACCTGAAAGGCAGAAACAGCTCAGCACCAATTATTCCCAAAGGAGAACCTTAAATCAAAGCAGCTTATAGGATTATCTGTTTCCCCAAAATATTCTCCTTTCACTGTCAGACTTTATTCACTTTACTGTGCTACTTGCTTGATATTTTACCAAGCAAGGGACTTTTATTAATACTCATCATTTTAAAATAACAAGAATAGTGGGTGCCTGGGTGGGTCAGTCATTAAGCATCTGCCTTTGGCTCAGGTCATGATCCTGGAGTCTGGGGATCAAGCCCCACATGAGGCTCTCTGCACGGTGGGAGGCCTGCTTCTCCCTCTCTCACTCCTCCCGCTTGTATTCCCTCTCTAGCTGTGTTTCTCTCTGTCAAATAAATAAAATCTTTTTTAAAAATAAATAAATAAAATAACAAGAATTCAGCACAGCTCCAGAAATTATCATAACTTAATTCTTTCTGATCCTTAGGAAAAATAAGTTGTATGATGGAAATGAAGACTCAGAAAACAAGAGGTGGGTACTTAGAAAAAGGAAGAACAGGGAAGATTTGGGAAAGGGGGTCACAGAAGGAGGGTGTCCACCTAAAGGGAGAGGGCATGCCATCATGTGGAAAAAGGGTATAAAAAGGGATTTAGGGCATCCCAAAGATAACATTTACCAATTTCAAAATACTGCCTAGGGTCAGCCCCACACCTAGAAAAGAACTTTTTCTTCACTATTCCCACTGTATGGCACATAACTGCTCCCAGAGCCCAGACTCATGCTGTTAATAAAGCAGCTCATCTACAATGTAGATTAAGTAGGATTTGAAAAAAGGGAGCTACTCTGGGAACCTAAACTCCCTATAGAACATGTTCCCAAAGAAACAATATTCTCAGAGATATAAAAAAGAAAGAAAAATGCCTTACAAACACTTTTTGGAATACAACATGTTCTTAGTATCCATAAAGAACACTCTTAGTATCCATAAAGAACACTTAGTATCCATAAAGAACATTTTGTAACCATAAAGAACACTCACAGAGCAAAATTTAAAACTTAGGAGATAAAGAAACAAAGAAACCAAAGTTACCATTTGCAAGAAAGAAGTGGTTGTCCATAAATCACAGTAGCATCATAATATCCTACAGCAACACATCAACCTTTGCTAACCTTTGACCCCTTCAGATAAAAATCTCATACACTCTAAGGATCTGATACTTCTCCACCCAGGGATTTGGTGTGCAACACCTCTGCCAAGATAAGATTAAGGTGAGGATATGCTATTTTCTATTTCTGCTATCCACGGTTCTATAGATTTTTTTCAATTTGAATTAGAAAAAAACAGGTAGATTTCTCAATATGTTTTTTTCTTTTTTTGTTGTTTCAAGCTTTTATTTAAATCCCAGTTAGTTAACATATGGTATAATACTGCTTTCAGGAGTGTTATTTAGTGATTCATCACTTACATACAACATCCAGTGCTCATCACAAGTGCCCTCCTTAATAACCATTTCCCATGTAGCCCATCCTCCAACCTCCTCCCCCTCCAACAACCCTCAAGTTTGTACTCTATAGTTATCAGCCTCTTATGTTTTTGGCTTTTCGTCCTTCCCCTATGTTCATGTTTTGTTTACTAAATTCCACATGAGTGGAATCACATATTTGTCTCTCTCTGAATGACTTATTTCACCTAGCATAATACACTCCATCCATGTCATTGCAAATCCAAGATTTCATTCTTTTTCATTGCTAAATAATACTCATTGTATATAATAAATATACCTTCTTTATCCTTTCTTCAATCAACAGACATTTGGGCTCTTTCCTTAATTTGACTATTGTTACTAATGCTACTATAAACATTGCAGTGCATGTGCCCCTTCCAATCAGTCTTTTTGTATCCTTTGGGTCAACACCCAGCAGTACCATTGCTGGGTCATAGGGTAGTTCTATTTTTGACTTTCTGAGGAACTGCCATACTGTCTTCCACAATGGCCACAACAGTTTGCATTCCCATCAATAATGTAAGAAGGTTCCCCTTTCTCCACATCCTCACCAACATCTCTTATTTGCTATGTTGTTCATTTGAGTCATTCTGACAGGTGTGAGGTTGTATCTCATCATAATTTTGATGTGAATAGGCTTTTTCAATTTAAACATATACCCAGGAACACATATGCTCCTCTAGGAGTCATCCTCTCCTCCAACATAGTAGGGAGGGTCTACGCTACCTAACAAGCTACATATATACCTCAGTACCTAGCAATAATGTCCCACAATCACCTACAGTTATATGTCTAAAAACAAACTCATCTTCCCACCTACTATCTCTGTCCCTACTCCTCCATGCCTGCTCTTCTTCCTCCCACCCAGATCCCACCTCAATTCAGTCACCAAAGTTGGTAGCTTCTAAATCCTAATCTTCCTTTTTACTCCATCCTCATTACCACTGTCCTAGTTCAGCAGCTCATTTCTTATTTCTACTATTATAATAAATTCTCTGGTCTCCCAGCCTCCATCTGAGCTCTTCCCAATCATTTCTCCTCACTTTTTTAAACTTTTGGATCTGGAGTAAATAATTAAAATGCATATGGACTCTAAGTAGGTGATATAATTGAGTGATTCAGGTCTAAAGAAAAGAAAATGTCAACTAATACTTGACCCTAGTGTGAAAGGTTTCAGAGGACTGTGGCAAATCCAAGAGCATGTGGCCCATTAAGATGAGACAGATCTTGTTCAGGTACAGTGGATTGCTGACAGCTATGTGGGAACTTTGGGTTAAGTATTGCAAAGTTATTCTGCTGTTAGGAGAGAAGACAGAAATTTGGACTCATGTGTAAATTCCCAATTTTTAAGAGCTGACAAGTCAAATTTGTAAAACCATACTGCCAATGCTGAAAGCTTAACAAAACAAATCTGTGGGCCAGATATGACTTGCAGGGCTGCCATTCTGCAAACTGCACAAAACTAGTGGTTCTCCAATGTTAGAGTCATCTATGCAGATTCCCAGATTCATATCAAAAGAATTCTCATTCTGTAGGCCAATGGGGTTCCAGAATCTATGTTTTTAAGCAAACTTTCCTGGTGGCCTTGAGGTAAGTGGTCCTAAAACCAATTGGTTTTTTTTTAAAACAAATCTGTGTAAATGGAAATCTAGAGGATTAAAGGGAATGAGAGAAATGGAAAATAAACTTCTAATGTATTTAAAATATCTTAGTCTCATTTGCTATCATAGGGAAATAGAATAGTATACTTGCTTCAACTTTAAACAATTGTGTTCATTCATAAACATACTTTCAAGTAATATATGAAAACAATAGGAATTACTAAAAGATTACTTTTTTCAGTGCACTGGGCATCTCAGATTAACAGTAGGCAATGGTTATAATTAGCATTAAAATATAAGATGCTCTTCTAAAAAATGAGGAATATTTTATCTTTACTGAAAAACCTACTTTTAAAGTGTTATTTTTTTCATAATATTTTAAGTGATGCAGTCTATATGAAAAGCCAGAGACTAAGTATACTATAATCCATGAATTCATAGTTAAGTCTTTCGTTCTAAATTCTAAATGCATTTTTCAGATGGGGAATGTGAGGAGAGAAAGAAGGAGTACCTAGTGACTCAATTCCTGGCTTATTTTAGTCCAAATTATTAATCTCCCCTATCTCTAAATCCCACCTATTCATATAGCACTAATCAAATACTAATGTGTATACAAATCTCTTTCTCCTTATAATATTGTACAGTCCTTGATAACAAGCACCTGTATTTCATGACTCTGTATCCTTCAGCACTAAATAGAATATGAAGAAACAGAACTGCTCGACAATGTTTACAAAATAAAGGAATAGTGTCTATGGGAAAATACGCCCCAACTCTCAAGCAAAGGAAGGACCAGCAGCAGAGGGAAGTTCATCCCTAACCATCAGTCCCAACTTACAGGCAATAAAGTCGGAGAGTAGGGCAAGTGGGAAAGAGATTGGATAAGTAAATAGTTTCTAAAACGACTACATTTAGGGAGGTCACTGAGAAAGAAACAAAACAGAGACACTCCTACTTGTGACTGGGTTGCCAAATCTCAAGGTAACATCTGTTGGAAAGGGAAGGAAAAGGCCAGGTAAAAATTTTAACCTACCTTAATCTACCAGGGGATCCCCTGCCCTAGGGTCTTTTATATGGTCATATATTTACAACTTAGAAAGTTCCGGTCCTCTACTTTAGTAGTAATACTCTTGTGTTTCAAAAGCCCAGAAGAGATTTTGCAAAAATCACAAATTTCTCATGAGAAAGCTGCCTAGCAAAGGATGATTCATATCCTAAAGATCTATTTCTTTTTAGAATAATTTTGTAATCCAAGGAGCCTGAAAATTTTCCCAACTGATACTGTGAAACAATGTCCTATTTCTAGAGCTACAAACCACATCATTGAATAAAAAATCATTCACTTTCGGTAAAGCACATGATAGGTAATATCTCTAAAATCAGAACAAATAGAAAATAACCACAAAACATTCAGTTTTGGCCTCAGTATCTTTGCCCTAAACTGATCTAAAACACTGAATAATATGTATATACCATAACAAAAAGGGAGTTTACTTTTACTTTTAAGGAGCTGCTAAACCTTAAAACTCTGTATGCATCTTTACAGTTTTATGTTCAAATCAACATAATCATTAGTAATAACAATGATAATAGATACTATTTCATTCATGGTACAAGTTAGGTTTTGTGTAATGACTAGATTTGAACATAAATTAACATATACTTGCATATCCTGGATATATGTAATCTTTTGTATATGGACAAATTTTCATTTCGTTGGCTCCTGTCTCAATTTCATTTGGATTCCTATGATAATAAAACTTTAAAATATGTAGTAATAAAACTAAGTCGACAGTGTCTCTTAACAAAGCTCATTTTTCAATTTATCCTAAGAGGGGCTGGATTTCAAATCACAGCCCTGAAACTACTTGCCGTAGTTGTAAGCAATGTAGCTTTGCTTTGTTATAAGAGATTCTTAGGTAAAAATGGTAATAAACAACCAAAGTATGATAACACTTTAGTGAGGATAATTTTACCCAGTTTTGTATATCCCAAATCTTGCAGCTTCTCTTGAATATTCTGGCAACTATAATTTAGCCTACACAAAACACATTCAGTTTGACAGGAGAAATCTTGTATGCTAAGCTACCTGACCTTTAGAGCAGTATCTATTTGTGAAAACAAACAAACAAATTTAGACCTAGAGGGACAGATCTACAGAAGTGGAGGTTGGGAGCAAGAGTCAATTAATTCACTATAAAACTGTAAGTTATCAAAGTACACACTATTCACAGTATTTGCCTGATTTCACAAATTTTCAAAGCTGTCATGCCAAAATTAAAGCATGCCAAAATGTATCAAAATTACTAGAAGCTTCTATATTTACACTACAAATAAGCCAGTTATCACAGAGTTTTGACAAAAGATTCTACACTTCATGATATTTCCAATTATAGAAAGTATAAAATAAGGTCTCAGTGTAGTAAAGTCTAATCACATCACTCCCCAAATTGTTTAGAGGAACACTCAGTGCTCACCATGATGAAGCTGTAATCTCCCTCCAGAATGACCTGCACCACTCAGATATGTACTAAGCCTCACTAGACTCTTAATTCTTCAAACTTGCTATAACTTCTTAACTCCCTTGCAGTTGTACAAGATGTCCCATCTCTATTCTCTATCACTGTTTAAGAAAAAACTCCCTGCACTTAGACTATCTTCTGTTGCCTATCTTTCCATGAAGTCAGCCCTAATACTCCCAGCACTTTTTACCTCTACAGTAGCACTTATCACGTTCCACCTTGCACCACAGGTTTGTACACATCAGACTCGCCAACCATGTTCTCAGTGGGCAGGGACTATTTATTGTACCATTGTAAAAATGCTCAGCATGATACTGGGGTAGGTTTCTCCAAAATGCTTATTAAATTTTATTAAATACTTAAGAATTTCAGAGGTAGAACTTTTCCAACTGAACAGCTTACCCAAATCCTCAGTAATAAAATTAACCATATATAGTTCTAAATTATTTGTGGACAACTCCTAGCCAACCTCTCAAACTCTATTGTTTCCTCAGCTAACTTAATCCAACAATGATGAAATGTGTTAAGATGCATTTATCAGACTTGATAATATTTGTGATAGAAAAAAGCATAAAAATATAAAATGTGAAGTCTCAGGGTCCTGGGACAGAGCACTACATCCCCCGTTGAACAGGGAGCCTGCCTGTTTCTCCCTCTCCTCTACCTCTCCGTACTGCTCATGCTGTCTCTAAAAATAAAACTTTAAAAAAGTTTTTTTAAAATAAACTGTCTTTCATTCTTCAAGACCCAGATAAAATGTGGCCTCTGTGAAGTCTCCCCTCTCCCTACCAGCAACTATATGTGGCATTTCAAGGAATACTCTGCTCACATCTATTTATTATAGAACTTACTACTTTAGACTTGTATGTCCCCCTTTTCTCACTAGGACATGGGCCCCTCAAGAGTAAAAACCTAGGTATAGTTATTTTTATACCTTCAACATGATGCTTCATTCATAATGAGGATTCAATATGCGTGGAATGATTATACTCTGTAACATACATTTATGATTAGTACAACTGTAAATACAGCCATGCAGAATAAACTGGCTCTCTACAGGAAACTGAAGGGTGAAGGGGAATGAGTTGATTATGTCACTTTCAGATGAGGAATATTTTAAGAAGGTAGATGAATAAATGGAAGGAAAGTACTTAGAATCTTCTGAGGAAAAAAAGCACAAGAGGTTATTTCAAGTAGATGGAACAATTTAGGAAACAGCTTCACTTAAATAAAGGGGCAAAGAGAAAAATGAAGGTAAGAAGGTAAAATTACATAGCTTAACAGTAACGCTATATATAAAAATAAGATTGGTCCTGATGCATTGGATCAGTAGTCACTTTTGCTTTTGTTTCCCTGTCTTCCAGAGACATGTCTAAGAAGAAGTTGCTACAGCCAAGGTCAAAGAGTTTTCTGCCTTTCATTTTGATGGTTTCCTGTCTCACATTTAGGTCTTTCATCCATTTTGAATTTAATTTTGTGTATGGGGTAAGAAAGTGGTCCAGTTTCATTCTTCTGTATGTTACAGTCCAGTTTTCCCAATACCATTTGTTGAAGAGAGTCTCTATTTTTCCTTTGGATATTTTTTCCTGCTTTGTCAAAGATTAGTTGACCATATAGCTGCAGGTCCATTTCTGGGTTCTCTCTATTCTGTTCCACTGATCTAAGTGTCTGTTTTTGTGTCAGTACCATACCATCTTAATGACTACAGCTCTGTAACATTGCTTGCGATCTGGAATTACGACAACTCCAGTTTTGTTTTTCCTTTTCAGAATTGCTTTGGTTATCTGGGGTCTTCTGTGGTTCCATACAAATCTTAGGATTGTTTGTTCTATCTCTGTGAAAAATGCCAGTGGTATTCTGATAGGGATCGCATTGGATGGGTAGACTGCTTTGGGTAGTATACACACTTTTTTTTTTACATTATTTTATCTTTTTCAGTGTTCCAAAATTTATTGAGTTATGCTCCACTCCCAGTGCTCCATGCAATATGTGCCCTCAATACCCACCACCAGGCTCAACCACCCCCCACCCCTCCCTTCCAAGACCCTCAGTTTGTTTCTGAGTCCAAAGTCTCTCATGTCTCTTCTCCCTCCCTGATTTACCCCCATTCACATTTCCTTTCCTTCTCCTACTGTCCTCCATATTACTCTTGATGCTCCACAAGTAAGTGAAACCATATATATACATGTTTTTTTAACAATGTTTGTCCAATGAGCATGGAACCTTTTCCCATTTCTTTGTGTCCTCTTCAATTTCTTTCATAAGTGTTCTATAGTTTTCAGAGTTCCGATCTTTTACTTCTTTAGTTAGGTTTATTCCTAGGGATCTCATTGTGTTTGGTGCAATGGCAAAAGGAATCGATTCCCTGATTTCTTTTTCTGCTGTTTCAGTATTGGTGTATAGAAATGTAACAGATTTCTGCACATTGATTTGATATCCTGAAACTTTGCTGAATTCACCAGAGTTCTAGCAATTTTTTGGTGGAGTCTTTTGGGTTTTCCACAGAGTATCATATCTTCTGCAAATAGTGGAAGTTTAGCTTCTTCTTTGCCAATTTGGATGCCTTTTACTTCTTTTCCTTGTCTAATTCCTGAGGCTGAGACTTCTAGTACTAAAATGAACTACTGGGGTCTCATCAAGATAAAAAGCTTCTGCACAGTAAGGAACCAATCAACAAAACTAAAAGGAAGCCTTCAGAATGGGACGAAATATTTGCAAATGACATATCTGATAAAGGGTCAATGTCCAAAATCTGTAAAGAACCTAACAAGCTCAGTACTTGAAAAACGAATACTGCAGTTAAGAAATGGGCAGAAAACATGAATAGATCCTTTTCCAAAGAAGACATCCAGATAGCTAACAGACACATGAAAAGATGTTCAACATCACCCATGATCAGGGAAATACAAATCAAAACTACAATGAGATACCACCTCACACTAGTCTGAATGGCAAAAATTAGCAACACAAGAAAGAACAGGTATTGGTGAGAACATGAAGAAAGGGGAAACCTCTTACACTGTTGGTAGGAATGCAAACTGGTGCAGCTGCTATGGAGAACAGTAAGGAGGGTCTTCAAAAAGTTAAAAATTGAACTATCCTATAACCCAGCAATTTCACTATTAGGTATCTACACAAAGGATACAAAAATACAGATTCAAAGAGGTACATGCACACTGATTTATACTAGCATTATCAGCAATAGCCAAACTATGGAAAGATCCCAATTATCCATGGACTGATGAATGGATAATGTAATGTATGTACGTATGTGTGTGTGTGCACACGTACACGTGCATGTAAAATATTACTCAGCCATCAAAAAAATAAAATCTTGCCATTTGAAATGCTGTGGATAAGTGTATTATGCTAAGAGAAATAAGTCAGTCAGAGAAAGACAAATACCATATGATCACACTCACATGGAATTGAAGGGGAAAAAACAGATGAACATATGGGAAGGGGGAAAAGAAAAAAAGGAAAGAAACAAGCCATAAGTAACTCTTACAATAGAAAACAAACTAAGGGTTGATGGAGGGACATGGGCAGGGGATGGGCTGAATGGGTGATGGACATTAAAGAGGACACCTGTTGTGATAAGCAGTAGGTGTTGTATTTAAGTGATGAATCACTGAATTCTACTCCAGAAACCAATATTTCACTACATGATAACCACAAAATTAAAAAAATAAAAACAGTAATCACTGGCTTTCAATAGTCAAATAGGGAAGTTAACCTCGATTAAAGTGGGCCAGAAATCATAAAGGTCACTCAGTCTCAGTGACTAATATTACAGTAATAGAGTCTGGGGATAAGCAAGGAAATAACTTATCTTGAATAAGTAAACTTGATAAGCACCATATGTACATGTGTCTACATATCAAGTTAATTTTTATTCTCCCTGCAAAGAGAATATTAAAACAACCACTGCCATAAAGTACTTCAGGTTTCACATGTGTATCAGAGAAAAAGAATCAACAACTTTATGCTGTTTTTGGTAGAACCCCATCATAATTAGGAAATGTCTTTTAGCAAGCAGTGATATGGTATTGAACTCCAATGTCAGAGTAGGTAGGAAGGTTTGGCATCAACTACATTCAGGTAGTATTTGAAAAGGCATGTGACTGCTTGCAATTATATACAGAGAAGAGCAGATAAAGAAACAATTATTGAGATAAAAGGCAAAGGAAACACTTACCTTTGGCAGTCAACAAATCCAGTGACAGAAGCTGCCAGAGAAGACCATACCATGGAATGTAAAATCCCTATAGATGATGAGTTAAAGTGACCAGCATCAAAAGTTGTTTAAAGGTGTCAAGGAATCAGCAGATGGAAAATTGGCTTTTAAACTCATTAGGATGAGAGTGAATATTTTTCTCAAAGGTGAGAAATAAGTGGTAAGAGGCTTAAGTTTACAACAACAAAGTTGTAAACAGTCTAGTTCAGCCGATTTCCCACAGTGGAAAGGAGGGAAATGAAAATAAAATTTGTAGGAGTCAATGAGACAAACAATGCTTCCTTGAAAACAGGGATGATCTGGCCCTGTCTCAACACAGAGGGAAGGACAGAATGGAAAATGAATGAATAGCTAAGGAGCCAGGAATTTTTCACATTATATAAACACAAGCTCATAGAGATCAAAGCAGGGTTTCTCAATCTTGGCACTACTGACATTTTGGGCAGGATAATTCTTTGTCACAGGGAGCTGTCCTGCACACTGTAGGATGTTCAGAAGCATATGCCTAGCCTCTACTACTAGATACCAGTAGCATCCCCCTCCATTTGTGACAACTAAAAATGTCTCCAGGCACTACTATATTTCTCCTGGAAGACAAAATTGTGCCCCACTGAGAACCACTGGTGTAAAGAAAAAGAAGAACATACTTCTGGGGATAAGAATGTAACATCCTTCCTTATATATTTTTCTAAAACACAAGGCTCTTTAGAACTCTAGATGAGGTCAAAAACAAAAGAAGGACATCAACATCTAAGACCATATTTGAAGGAAATACAAATTTGTAAAGAATAGATAAGAGGGCTATCAGAAAAACGGAAATTAAAAAAATACTTAGTTCACTTAATTACCACCTTTCCCAGCTATGTTTATATCATTATATGAGCTTAAGATGTCCTTTACCTCCTGGTTTCATACTTATTGTACATAATCCTATGAAAAGAACTAACACAGAAATTTTAATTCATCAAAGTTAGTGATCATAAGTATGAAATAACCCAATTTCCAGGCATATACTGGTATAATCATGACCTGTTTTATTCATCACATTTTTAAATTAAAAGCTCCCTTTTCCTCTTGGGAGGATGATGATTAAGACTGGAGGGCTAGAACTCAAATCACATACACATATCCATATTATCTGGCATGTAAGCCCATAGTTTAAGACTCTATTATTTGTCACATATCAACACAAAAAGAGTTTGTCACAACACTCTCAGCAGCCTAATTTAAAAAGATAACACTTGGCTGAATATGCCACGCTTTCTTTTTTAGAGTGATCATTTATTTATTCAAAAAATATTACTGAATTAGAATAAGTACATAATCATGAAAGATATGTAACAGTATTTCCAAATGTGATTATATTCTCAAAATTAACATGCATTAAAATTGACTTTTTTCATTTTTTGCGTTTAACATGAAATTCTATGTGTTTTAACGAATGCATAGCTTCATGTAAATACTACCACAATCGGGGGACATGAGTGTTCCATTACTCCATACTCTATATCAGATCCCCAGAACTTATTCATCCATAACTAGAAGTTTGTTGCTCTGACCAACATATCTTCACCGAGACTCCTACATCCTAGCTCCTGGCAATCACCCATCTACTCTCTATGTCTGAGTTCAGCTTTTTTAGATTCCACATACATATAACTGAAATCATACAGAATTTGTCTTATTTATTTATTTATTTATTTATTATTTTTTTTTTCTCTTGGCATGATATCCTCAAGTTTCAACGCTATCATTGCAAATGGTATATTTGGATGACTTCTATCAGGTTTACTTCTAGGGTGTTGAATTTTTGGTTTGGGTTTTTATAACTGGATATTGAATTTTGTTAAGTACCTTCCTTGTATAAGTTGATAAGATCATATTTTTTCCTTTAGTCTATGAATAGGTTGAATTACACTGAATAATTTTTCACATATTGCACCAATCTTGTATTTCCAAGATAAACTGCTCTTGATTGTGGTACATTATTCCTCTTTTCTGTTCCTGGGTTTGATGTTAGTATTATGTTGAGAATTATTTGAATCTATATTCACAAGAAATATTTGTCTATAGTTGTTTTTCTGCACACTGACTTTGTGTAGAGTTTTAATGTCAGGATAATTCTGATCTCATAAAATGAGTTGTAGTCACTTACTCTATTATTTGGAAGAGATTATATTGCACTGATGTTATCTCTTACATGTTTTATAGAATTTTTCAGTGAAATTATCTGGAACTACAATGTTTTTCAGAAGGTCTTGAATTACAAATTAAATTTATTTCATTGTTTTATAACATTTAGCTTATCCTTTTCTTCATGGGTGAATTTTCACACCTTCAGACTTTTGAAGAATTGCCTTATTTCATATTAATTGTTGTATTTATGTGTTTAAATTCTTCATATTTTTGTTTTTCTTTAATTATCTGTAAGATCTGTGATGATATCCCTCTTTCATTTCTGCTATTGGTGGTTTGTGTCTTTTCCATTTTTTCTTTGTCAGTCTAGTTAAAAATTTATCAATTTTACTGCTACTTAGAAACATCAATATATAGAATATATATTACAAAGAATATAAAAATTTCTATATAATTTTATGGTGAGTGCATTTATTCACATATATCTTCATATTGTACAGATATATGTAGATATAAATATAGATAGTTTGATGGATATGATTGGGGCAAAACATGAATAATGGTGAATCTGATCCTTGTACTACTTTTGTAACTTTTCCTTAAATTTGACATTATAAAGATAAAAAGTAACAAAATAAGTTAACAAAAACACTAACTGGGGAAGCAAGAGGAAGAGAATCAGATTACTATACAATCAATCACCAGAGCATTTTAGATTTTATGGAGGAATGGTAGAGGGTGGGATTTATTCAGCTGTGCTTTGTGAACCATTATATACAATGCTAGATGTTAATTAACATTAATTAAAGTCTACATAGAAAAATGTAAATTAAAAAATTTAAATTGCTGAGTAATATGCCACACTTTTATAGCAGCTAATCTTTAGGCAAAGCAGACACAAAAAGCAGCAGGAGAAGGTAGGTGGTTCTTAGAACTCCCCTAAACAAGAAACAATGCATACCCTGTACTTGTGTAATAGGAGATGGCATTAGTTTTTCCAAAGCAGTTTTACTTCACACAAAATTTCACAAACAAAAGGAGAATGGGCAGAGGAGAATAGATTGAATCTAAAAGATGAAACAGGCAGTCTGGCTTGCAGTGTAACCTGTTCAGACGTTACTCTCTTCATGGCTAACATACAAAGACAAAAAAAAAAGAGAATCATAAGCAATATGCAATAGTTGTAAAGTACAGTAGGCCTTGTGTTGAGTTGACCATGAAATTATTTAAGAGGCCAGACTGATATTTTTAAGAATTATGTTCATATATCCACAGCCATATCACTTTTATCCTCATGGCTATCTTTTAGCAAGTGATGACATAAATTTCATGGTGGTGATTGAAAGAATTTTAACTACTGATAATCAGTGGCACTAAAATGAATGGCCCTTGAACTTGGTCTTCTAAATTTTACCTAAGCATAGTACAAATGTAGGCCAGGTCCAACCATCACCAGTCTAGAAAACCACTAGGTCTTCAGGTCAATTTACAGCCTGTTTAAAATTTAGGGTCTTAGACAACATAGAAAACAATGGTTAAAAACATGGATTTCATAGTCACACTGGCCTCGAATTTCAAATTCCCCACTGTATTTCATTGGGCAAGTTACTTATCCTTTTCTGAGCTCTTCTCCTCACTTACAAAATAACTGATGTAAGGACCAAATGAGTCATTACTTATGGGGGAGGATATCTGCCATCAATCTCTGAGCAACTCTACACATTCTTACTAGGTAGAAATGCCCTGAGACTGAAAAGCCCTGACAACACTTTAGCCAGGCCATTTCCAAGAGTTGTGTTTAAAGCAAGGACCCTGGTGGCACCTGGGTGGCTCACTCGGTTAAGGTTCCAACTCTTGACTTTGGCTCAGGTCATGATCTCAGGTTTGTGGGATTAAGCCCCACATTGGTCTCCATGCTCAGAAGGAAGTCTGCTCGAGATTCTCTCTCTGCCCCTCCTCTCTGTCTCTCTCTAAAATAAATAAATAAGTAAAAATAAAGCAAGTGGCCCTGATCATGAGGTAATAATACCACCCCTCCCCAAAGAGCACGCTTGCTTCTGCTTACCATAAAAGTAGTAAACCCTCCAAACTCAGTGTTGCTCTCCTGTAATGCAACTGACTACCCGTGTAGGCATCCATCCTGGTCTACCTTGTAGAAATTAGAACCATAGTGAACCAGCATGTCATACTGACGTTCTGGTTACTGCTTTTACAATTAATAATAAATCATCTTCTGTTGCTGACCTAGGAGTCTTAAGTCTTCTGCAATCATTCATGAAACAGCAACAGGTATATAAGCAAGATAAAATCTCAGATCTTTAACAGTTCTTGCCAAATATATGCAAGGCATTTAGAATAGCAACTGGCACATACACTATTTTTCATTATTGAGAAACGCCTCTGGGCAGGCCTAGGTACTATACTTGGTCAGTGAACCAAGGGAACCACCCAAGGATTAGGACCTAGGGCAGAGCCAGCATTCTCCAGAGCCCTTCATACAATGCATGGTTAAAACAATACTGATGTGACCTTCACTGAACTAGGCTAACTCAGACCCCAGAAACAGTAAAATTAACTGGTATTTTCACCCATTAGCATTCAGACTTAAACCATCATCCTTCATAATTGCCAACTTTTAACCTAACTAGAACACATGGGTCAGGTATTTGCATTACGGAAGATTCCTTACAGCTGTCAATAACCTCTAATTCCCTGCACATCAGAGCTGAATGGAACCTTAAAGGCAGTTTATTTCAACTCCTGGATTTTACAGAATAAACTGACACCCAGACAGAAGATAAATGACTTTCCCAGAGTTATATTTTAAAAAGTAGTCAGCTTATCTTCTATATAATCTCTTTAAATTGCCAGAAATTAACTCTTAAAATAAAAAATAAGGTTAGATGCTCTATTTAGCTTATTTCAACTCTGTATAGCTTATGAAATACTCCTAGATTCTATAAAATGTGGAGTCGTGAAAACACAAAGTGGTGGTACTAGGATCAAAATGCAATTTCTACTAGTTTATGACAGCATGACTGATGATGGGTGTGGACAGGAAACACTTTTAAATAAATATGTCACATTCAGTAATTGATTTCACATCCAATGGCCATCCTTCTTGCATGTTATTTCTGTGGCCAGGCAATAGAATACACCACTAATAATATTCACAGAAACCAGTAAAAACAACAAGGAGTAAGATGATCAGAGTTAGAAACATGCAAGTGTTAATAAATAGTTAAAGGAAGGGGGCTGAAAGTACAGATATATAATACCACTTATCTTGATCCACAACTAGCTAAAACAGAGCTCATAGGAAAAGCGTGATAAACTGGGCACAGATCCCTTAACTCCTACTTTAAAGTATAACTAATGCCTCAATTCCATTATACAAAGATATGGCCCCTTAAAATTTAGTATTTGATCTCAGATCTATTCAGCCATATAAAGATGGAGGATTTGGATCGCACAGAAATTCACAAGACCATCTTGATTAAGCAAGTATAGACTATATATACAAAGGAAATCTAAGAATTCAGAGATAAGAAAACAAGGGTTATCCCTGCTTTAGTAAAACAAGCACATGAAAAGCCAAGCCACTGGCATGGAAAAAAACCCAGGCCTTTTTTTTTTTTGGCACTGTAAAATCATTCTTCCCTTTAACAGCTTGCTTAAAGACCATTCAACCAAAGGGGAGGAAAATGTAAGCTAACGCACTGCCAGTGAAAAACAAGCTGTGAGGTCAGCCTGAGGAGATTATTTCTACTCACAAATGTTTTATGTACACACTGACTCTTCTGGAAAACATTGATTTTGTAAAGTGAGGTAGTAGACTGCAAGGCACATTAGAGGAAATGCTCCTGCCAAATTTATTTCAACTCATCTTAAATTTCTATAGGTTCTTGCCTTATAGGTAACATAAGTTAAAATAGATGTTATGACACAAACTTTTAAAAACATGCAGTTTTACCCGACAGTCTATAACCACGTGAAGCCTGTGAAACAATAACGTCAAGAAAATCACTCAAAGGAGGGTAGAAAGGAAGGAACCTTAAGTCAGATAAAGTAATCAACATACTGAATTTGTAAGCTAAGTCCTCAAGAACACAGCCCTCTACAGTTGAGGACTGCAATCATTTAAAGGCAAATGTAGGGGTGCCTGGGTGGCTCAGTTGGTTGGACGACTGCCTTCCACTCAGGTCATGATCCCGGAGACCCGGGATCGAGTCCCACATCAGGCTCCCTGCTCGGCGGGAAGCCTGCTTCTCCCTCTCTCACTCCCCCTGCTTGTGTTCCCTCTCTGGCTGTGTTTCTCTCTGTCAAATAAATAAAATCTTTGAAAAAAAATAAAGGCAAATGTAGTCAGGTTTAGGAAAACATATTACATAGATATACACCTTATATTCTTTTTTCAGAATTAATGACAAATGGAAAAGTACCTATTCTAAGTGAGACATTACACCAAATTCTGTGCCTTGCTTAATTTCCTATCAGGTATGAGAATAAAATCCATAAAATAAAGATATAAGGAATATAACAAATCTAATCTAAATGCAGTCACTAGCTCATATGACACCTTTGTGTGAATTTCAAAAAACAGCCTCCAGAATATACAGTCTTGTGATTGAGCACATGATTTGGTAAGTGATGTGACCTTTGTGGTCTCACATCCTTGAGCATAGTAGCCCAGGTCTCTATTATACACACAACTTCAAAATATAAGTGTTCAGTCTATATAAGGCCTTCCTCTTTACATATAGAATCTTCCTAAACAGCTTCAGCCAGCATAATATGCTGTTAAGCATTTGAAATTTTAATAGTGATGGATTTCAAAGCACATAAAACAATACCTCCACAGCTTTTTCTCCCCTCAGCAAAATCAAAGAAACACATGCCAGAATGATCCAGCCCCAACAATCACTCATCTCCTGTTTTGAGGAAAATTACCACCTGATTAGGTCAGTAAATTGCCTAGAAGTTGCAGAGTGGGAATGGATTACTAGTCAAATCTACTTGAACCCAAAGTTCAAGAAATGATATGCCTAACATCTCCCAGTATAATAATGGCACTAAATTGCTGTCTGGAAAGTGGTGGTTACACAATTGCTTTAGTAAATCTCTGTGGAGTCTAGGCTTTTTGCCCAAGTTGATTTCTCATACTTACCCACTCCACCCATCCCCAGCTACATCACCACATTACTGTAGCCTGGTTTTCAATTTTAACCCCACAAATATCTGAATAAGAAAAGCTGATAGTTCAAAGTTCTTTGTAAAGGTTTGCTCACCCAATTCTCCATATTCAGCAACCTAGAGTATATTAAAGTGGCTAAAAACCAATGACAGACACCGCAATTATCAAATTAGCATTTGTACTGAAATAAAAACTAGAGCTAGTAACATACACTTACTCGTGTGCACCAAAGAGTACTATGAACCCTTTATACCAGAACTCAAGAACACTTTTCCTTTGCCCAATTATCTACAACATTTCCCTGGGAATGTCTACCCTGGGAAGAAAACACTTACACAGAAACCCCACCCCACTTCACAAACTACAAAATGAAGAATGACTGATTAGCCAACCAGTGAGTGGAGCCAAAAGTCTTATTTGTTCTCTTTTCTATGGTACATAGTAGCTATTCTATCTCTCCATGCTTGCGTAGACAACCTTTCCAGACACTTTTATAGAATTAAAGACACAGGGGCACCTGGGTGAGTCAGTCGGTTAAGCACCCCACTACTGATTTTGGCACAAGTCATGATCTTGGGGGTCCTGAGACTGAGCCCCACATCGGGCTCCAGGCTCAGTGCAGAGTTTGCTCAACAGATGCTTCTCTCCCTCTCCCTCTGCCCCCACCCCTGCTCACAGGTGCACGCTCTCACTCTCTAAAATAAGTAACTCTTAAAAAAAAAAAGAACTAAAGACAGAAGTGAACTTAATTGGAGCTGAAACTTCAAAACAGAACTTTATGTGGAGTAACTTTAAATGAAATTTTACCATTAACTTTGGGGAGCTCGGGTGGCTTAGTCGGTTAAGCATCTGACTCTTAATTTTAGCTCAGGTCATGATCTCATGAGTATGATATCAAGCCCCATCTCAGACTCCATGCTCAGAGTCTGCCTGAAAAGTCTCTTCCACTGCCCCTCTCTCCACTTGCAAGTGCACACTCTGTCTCTCAAAATAAATCTTTAAAAAAAAAGATTTTGCCCTTAACTTCAAGTTTTATTTAAGGAATTCAGTGACATATATATTAATTAGGCACACATTATATTAAAACTCCATTTTTTGAGTCAATTAGGGATATCTGAATATGAGTTAAGTATTAGATGATACCAAGCAATATATTATTTTTTTAAGTGGCAACAGTGCTATGTGGTTACATTAAAAAAAAGTAATTTTTAGAGAAGCACACTGAAGTACATAGGAGCCAAATGACATGATATCTGGGATTTGTATTAAAATACTTTAGCAAGGAAAAAATAAAGGATGGATAAAGCAAATGCTGAAAATCTAGATAACTGTTAGACTGGGGGTAAGGGATATATGGTAATTCATTATACTAACCTCTTTACTTTTTAGTACATTTGTAAATTTTTATGTTTTACCAAAAAAAGGCCATATTAACTAGCCCATATTACAAATGAAGTGACAACTTTATTTTTATCTTTTTTACTGTTAGCTAGGTGAGAGACCAACAAATTAAGGATAGACAAAAATTCCTCATAATTTTGACTGAAGCATGTGGTTATCTATCCCAGAATGACAAACAGATTTAGGACTGCACCTGTTTTCTCCCTTGGGTGACCACCAGAATTACCAGGTGATTGAATCAACAGCCTTTGGGAAACAATACATTCCTAATGAAGTCTTGGATTCCTACATAGACCTGCATGAATAGCAACATATAAGCTTCTGAATTGAAGTAGACACTGCTATATAGAGCCTTAACAGAAGAAAAGACTGGTGGACAATTTGACAGTATTTGGTAGCTTACTCTCCCAAAAGCAATACAGTAAAACCTTCCTTAAACAAAAGCATGATTAGTAAGAATTTTGTTTGCCACATTCTTTCATGAGAAAGGCCCCAACAGGAGCGCCTGGGTGGCTCAGTCATTAAGCGTCTGCATTCAGTGCAGGTCATGATCCCGGAGTCCTGGGATCGAGCCCCACATCGGGCTCCCTGCTCTCCAGGAAGCCTGCTTCCCCCTATTTAACTCCCCCTGCTTGTGTTCCCTCTCTAGCTGTTTCTTTCTATCAAATAAATAAATTTAAAAATCTTAAAAAAAAGAAAGGCACCAATACCCTTTCCCCAGGCCACCTCACATAAAGCAAGCAAAACCCAGAATTCACTTGAATATCTGCTCAAGCTATAGTCAGAGTAAATCAAACAGACTGAAACAGATTCAACCTAATCAGATAAATAAGTTTTAAATTAGTTTGAGTTCACATTTGTTACAGTCATAATAAATAGCTATGTAAAAATCTATCTCAAACTTCTTTTATATGCACCAATTTTGAGCTGTTTCCTACAAAAAGACAATGGGTATCTCCTACAAGATGCCCACTTGAATATCAAGTATATAACTATTATTTCAAGTCATCTGGCCATCATCTTAGTCTCGTCAGCCTTGAGACAAAATAGGCTATCAACCACCCCAAATCTGACAGAAGGAATTGGTTTCCTCTGTCTGGTAGACTAAATGTAAATATAGGGGAAAGTTGGGTCTTCAATAACAATCCATATGGTGCTAGTGATAACCAGTAATATTTAACCAAATGTGCTGATTCATGGAAATTAGCATATATTATGTGTGTATAATTTTAAGAGTATCCTGTTATTTAAAGTGTTCTTTGGGACCAGAGTGGCAAAGAATAGGATTTCACTTCAATGACATACTGCTACTGCCAGAGCTCTTGGTACCTGGAGTAAACTCTAAGTGGATTATAATTCTAATGGTTTCAAAAAGGAACAAAAAGAGAGAATGAGTAATTTTTCAACTTCAGAAACCCTGAAGCATAACAACTCAGTGCTATAAGCAACTTTCGCAATATTTTAAATTTATCTCTAGGCCAGTCCCCTTAACATATCAATGACTTAGTTTCCTTATTTGTATAACAGCAGTAAGCTACCTGGCAAGGCAGAATGTCAAAGATATCTAATAAACGTTGTTGTTTTGTTTGTTTTAAGATCTGTATTTACTCATCGGACACAGAGTGTGTATGCACAAGCAGGGGGAGCAGCAGGTAGAAGGAAAAGCAGGCTCCCCACTGAGCAAGGAGCCCAGCAGGACTCCAGTGGATCCCAAGACCCTAGGATAATGACCTAAGATGAAGGCAGACCCTTAATCGACTGATCAAGTCAGGCATCCCTCTAATAAACATTTTTTAACAAAAATTTTAAATGTGTCAAATTGATAAATTGAAATAAAATGGTAGCCTGGTTCTTAAAAAAATACCACAGTAAAAAAATGTTAAATTCACATCTTATATTCATCCAACAGAATTATTAGTAAAAGGTCAAAATGTATACTCCTCCAAATGGACAAATGGACTAGGCAATCAATCAACATATAACCATATTACAGTACTTTATAAATAATAATATTAGAGCTATCAAATTACAAGAAAGCCATTAAACCATCCAACCACAATCACAGTTGATTCAGGTAATATAGGGGGTTAATAGTAATGCTACATATTTATTTGTATAGCAATATAGAATTTTCTAAATACTATTTCATTCATTTCTGTTTTATCTACATCACCTTGTAAAGCCAATCAAGCAGACAGTATCTCCAATGGCAAAATGTTAATTAAAGGGCTCAAACTCCTACTGTTAAACAGTTCATCAAAAATCACAAGCAAAGGGCACCTGAGTGGCTTAGTCCTTAAGCATCTGCCTTCCTCTCATGATCCCAGCCCACCACAGGGCTCCCTGCTTGGCAAAGCCTGCTTTCCCTGCTTGTGTTCTTGCTCTCACTGTCTCTCTCTGTCAAATAAATAAGTAAAATTGAAAAAGGAAGGAAGGAAGGAAGGAAGGAAAAAGGAAAGGAGAAGAGAGGAGAGGAGAGGAAAGGAAAGGGGAAAGGGAAAGGAGGAAAGAAGGCAGGAAAAAAAGAAGAAAGAGAGAGAAAGAGAAAGGAAGGAAGGGAGGGAGGAAAGAATAAAGGGAAGGGAAGGGAAGGGAAGGGAAGGGAAGGGAAGGGAAGGGAAGGGAAGGGAAGGAAAGGAAAGGAAAGGAAAGGAAAGGAAAGGAAAGGAAAGGAAAGGAAAGGAAAGGAAAGGAAAAAGAAAAGAAAAAAAAGGAAGAAACCATAAACAAATAAAAGATAAAATAGACACTGGAACCCAGGTCCTGTGGTCCTCCATTCAGTATTCTTTTGCCAATAATCTTAAGTCTCCTACTAATAACAAGCAAGTGTTTCTTGGGTCATAACTTTTAATATTTTTTTTCTGCATGGAATTTCAGGCTCTGTCATTACAAGAATCCAAACAAAAAAGGGGATAGAGGAGTTCTCCCAGACAAGAAGTTTCTTGAATTTCAAAATAGACAAAGGACACAGAGGGATGTACAGGTAAGTTCATTGGATGGAGTATTTTTTTAAAAGCCTATTTTCAACAATTTACACTCTCAAAATGTCTGGCCTATAGGGAAAGAATTCCCAGCTAATAATCATTTACTGAGTAGTTTTGCACCCAAGCACTGGCTCACAAGATTTTCAAGAACAGGCATAAAGTGGGACCATTGCCCAGAAGCACCTTAAAATCTCCACAGAGACAAGATCAGCACGTAACATTCATATTCACAATAGTTATGAGTTCAGAATAAGGAAAAGCCTTTGTTACGCTGAAGTAATCAGTAATGTTTTAATGAAAGTAAGAGGGAGAAAGACACAAGCTTGTTTAAGACACAAGCTGGGCTGTGAAAGGCAAGTGAGATTTACAAAGGAGAAAAAAGGTGGATATTTCAAATTTGGTAAAGATATTCAGTATGGGCTAAAGAAAGTGAGGCAATGGAGTAGCAGGAAGAAACTGAAGTGCAGAGAAATATGCCTAGTAAATAGATGAGCTAGTAAATGGATGAGTAGATGAGTTGCAACTGGAATCCATGTCTCTAACCATCAAACTCTTAAACCACTCTGTTACTCCCACCTGGTCTTCTTGCCCCCATTCTGGCACCTCTCTCCAAGAAATTCACCATTGTATTAAGTTTCTTTAATTCTGATCAGGCCAGTCCCCTGCTTAAATCTCTTCAATGGCCTATTATGGCTTACAGAAAGAATTTCAAATTATAAAATATCTACCATGATCTGGACTCTCTTTTCTAGCAGGTCCACCATATGTATCCTTTGTTTTAGCCATTAACATCTACACACAGTTCCTTTATGACCCATGTTACCATATCTCTCTACCTCTGTGTATGTTGTTTTTTCAAACTTAGAATGCCTTTCCTTCCCCTTCAATTAATGCCTTATTCTTCAAGCCTTGGTGTAAATGTCACCTACTATGGTAAGCATTCCCTTGTTACTTTCAACCATCCAATTAGATTTAGATGCCTCTGCACAATATATCACCCTCTCATGCATATTCCTATGATTCCTTATCACACAGTTCTTTAATCATTAACTTCCCCATCTGCCCCACTAGACTGTGAGCATCTTTGTATCATCAACCATCAGAATGCCTAGCACCAAGTAGGTGTTCAGTAAATGATTGTTGCATAAACTTTTCAATTAAACCAAAACATGATTTATCCAATTAAAAAACCAAGCCACGGGGCGCCTGGGTGGCTCAGTTGGTTAAGCGACTGCCTTGGGCTCAGGTCATGATCCCGGAGATCCGGGATGGAGCCCCACGTCGTCGGGCTCCCTGCTCGGCGGGAAGCCTACTTCTCCCTCTCTCACTCCCCCTGCTTGTGTTCCCTCTCTGGCTGTGTTTCTCTCTGTCAAATAAATAAAATCTTTAAAAAAATCTTTAAAATCTTTAAAAAAATCTTTAAAAATCTTTAAAAAAATAAGCCAAATATTTAGGAAGTTATACAGTAAACAAAAAATTAACTTTTATTACATTAAGTTACTAATTTCATTCCACTACCTAAAGAACCAAAGGCTTCAGGAATAATACAGAAACACAAAAGCAAAATGCAAAAACATCTAAGACTGTTAAGTCCTTCTACACCATTGTGTGTGTGTGAGGGGTGTTAGTTCTCCCTTAACAATAGCCTCTTTTAATAGTCAAGCCATTGCCTTAAATATGTGGTATTCAAGATTAAGCTTCTTCATAATACTTCTAGAGTTCTTCTAGATTTGAAAAAACACACTCCATGACTGACACCCAATTACTGATTAATCTAAGATTCATGCTGCTTGATGACATGCTACAATCTGGGCCTAACCAGAGTGACATAAAATACAAAACTTTACTACTAATGCATTATTCAAAATGTGAGAAGTCCAAGAGAAGACTGTCTTCAGTAAAAAAGAATCAAAAGGGTCATTATGAGGATTCACAGATGAAGAAATAAGTTCTGTTAAATTTTTATTTAATCTTAAACAGAAGTCTCTAAAGTCCTGAAATGTCACTTTGAAAAATAATACCCGTCAAAAAATTCTAATACCCATTAAAAGGTTGAGATATTAGTTTCTCTTAACAGAAAACATACCTTCCTTCTCCAGTTTTCCAGAACAATGAGAAATTAAATGAAAACAAATGAATCACAAGCCTTACACTTTAATGAATCCACCATAACTACTGTTATTTTTTCTATGTAATGGAAACTTTCATCTTAGCTAATACTATATATAGACAATATCTAATTAATTTTTTACTCCCAGATGAATAATGTTCAATAACAATCATTTGTGTGATCAGAACTATTTCCCTTCTCCCTTCATCAATGACCTCCTCTCCTCCCTAGTAACTTGGGAGTGGAATCAACTGGCATTTCCTTTACCCTCTCTCTTTGGTAATCCAATAGTTCTGAGTCTTCTATAGGTGACAGGTGCCTTTGAGAAACTGATGAAAATTATGAAACCCAGAAAAATGAATGTACCTACATACACTCAATTTTTTTCATATAATTTCAGGAGTTATCCCCTACAGTCACCTACACAAATCATTTCTATGACCTTATAGCTCTCTTTTATAATCTCACACAACTCCTTTATAATACATACGCCATTAAGAACTATCACAGTGATTAATAATGTAATACTCATAATAATAAAATTAAGTCTAGGTAAAGCTTTATCTTACTGGCAATATTTTAAGTTAAAAACCCCAGATGAACTCCACCCTAAAAGGCCTTAAAACATGTTGAGCACTTCAATAAGACAACTCAAAGTAATGAGTGAGGCATTTATTAAAAAAAAAAGTCTATCAGGTCTTGTTGTTTGGTCAACTTGCTTGTTTTAAAATGGCTGAAATGTCTTCCTAAATGCTTTTATTAATTCTGACATATCTCCTTGTAAAATCATGTAAGGCTCAAAAGTTAATTTTTGCAATAAAGAAAGTTCCAATTGCTATTAACTCTAATCTAAATAAGATTCAAATACACATTCTACTATATCAAGCTATGTTCAACACTGAATGCTATTAGCTAATAACTGAAAGTGATACCATCTCATAAGGATCTAGTTACCTCGTCAAAACAAGTAAAACATAAAAGACAAAACACAAAGGACAAATACCAAAGGGAAGGGAAGAATATAATCAAAGTGTAATTACTAAGAGGTAAGTGCTTTCTGGAAAGTGTAGTTCCTAAAAGTAGAAGCTTCTTGCTGGATGCACCAAACTATTCGTGGAGACTGAGTTTATTTTTGCTTAAACTTTTAATCACTATTTAAATCACAGTTTTGTACTGGGTCACAAAAAAAGGAAACATGATCACTCTTTTACCACAAACTGATAAATTTCAAAATCACATCAGAATTTTTAAATATATTAAGCTTTGGTGATACACTCACAAAACTTTTTTAAGTTTCATGATGTTGTGGGCACCTATTAAACCAATTAACCCTCTGCTGGTATAGACAATTTCACAAAAAGCAGTTTCTTCATTTTTAAATACTGGCTTAACGGGATATATCAAGTACGCAAGTTCTCAGTTTACCTCAAGTTAGGATGGAATTGATGAGACTTTAAACTGTTCATTTTATTCTACCCCATTAGGTCCCTTCCCACACAATGGAAATCTGTATACTTCCTGAAATAATACTTCGACCATTGTCTTCCAGCATGGACAATTCATAATTGAAAGGCAAACTGGAAGCAAGAGAGAGAAATGCAACAGGTACATAACAAATGATCAGATGCCTTAAGAAAAGGCTTTAGTAATGTATGTCACTGTCTCCCTCCCATTATAAACAAGTTGCTGGTGAAAAATTAAAACTAAGTGTGCAACATGTGCTTGTACCTCTGAGAGGAAGAACCTTCAAACAGGATTTATTTGCTGCATTTGTTCAGGAAAACTATTTTCCTAAATGCCACCCAAATTATAAACTTTATTGATAAATGTCTACATATCTGCCATGGCTGGGAAAAAGAGACTGTAGTTAATACATTTTGTTAATTCTACCAGTTTTTAAGTTTCACTATTAGACCATTTTCAAATAAACTTAAAAAAAAAGAGGAACCCTTTTAACTGATGTGTTGAGGAAACTCCAGTATTTCCCAACCTAATACCAGGCCCCATCGAATACATTCTTCTGCACATTAAGTCAGTGGCAGGAAATGGACTGCTACCACTGGTTCACACACTTCCAGGGCTATGAAACTTGCGCAGTCTTAATGCTTTTGAGCGTTCTTAATCAACCAAGTGGAAGTACTGTAATGACTCTATTACATACACAACAGTTGGTGGTACCTCCCCCAACTTCAAACTCCCACGCTCCCCCCACTCTTAAACAGAAATGTTTCTTGAGAGAGCACATGGAAGAGGCAACGGGAAAAGGAGCGTGTAGGCGACTCTTAAGATTTCTGGTAAAGCAGAAAGACTAGGAGCCTACGCTGTGTGTTTTTTAAAGGGTGGGACTGGTTTGCAAGTCTGTGGGTGGGCTCCCCAGTATCTGGATTGAAAGAAGAAAGGTTCCCCTGACCGGACACCAAGAGTCAAAACCTAGCAACTGAGCGCGGTGGGAACGAAAAGAATCGTGATAAGATCTGTACCCACAAGCTAGACCATCTACAGACCCTACCCAGTAGGGCAGTCTTCCCAAGTTGGGGTGGGGCCTTTCTCCTTTCCATACTGCCTCGCGGAATGATATGAGTGAGAAAAAGCTTAAATGAAGAAGAGTGTGCTCTTCCGCCCAAACGCCGTCTCTGCGCCTCAGCGTGGCGGCTCCTTTAGCGACTCCCGGAGTAGCACAGCGAGATTGCGGTTAGCCTTGGGAGGGGGCCCCGGGTCCCCCCGTGCTCAACAGCCGGAAGATCCCGGGGCTCTCGCTGTCTCCAAGGCCGGCAATGACTGCGGGAGCACTTACCAATTTGGGTTTGTTTTTCGTTTCCTCTTCGTTGGCGGCCCGGTTACCCGAGTTCCGCTTGTTGCTCCGGCCCCCACTGGGTTCCTCGCTGCCGCCTCCCGCTCCCGACGCCGCCGACACTGGCTGCTCCATCTTCCTCGGGCCCTATCACCTTCGACCTATAGCCCCACCTCTCCTCAACTTGGGGAAGCCCCTCGAGGTAGTCCCGATTCTCCAGCTGACTCGGTATCACCGCTTTCTATGTGAGAGTGTGTCCGCCTGGGGAGCGGCTGATTTCAGGCTCCTGGCTCCCAGGCACCCCCGACGCCACACGCCGTTGCCACTACTCGGCGCCGGCGCCGGGGCAAACCCTGCCCCTGAGCAGCTGCAGTAACCGCGGTCGCCGTCGACACCGCCCTTAGGGCGGTGTTTAGGGTGGAGGGAAAGTAGGTGCCTATCTCTTTAAGAGGGCCTAGACACACGTGATTCATCAAAGTACCCGCTGCCAGCCGCTTGGGCGCCGAAAGCAGCTCCTACTCCCAGTGCCATTGTGGGGCCCTAGTTACTGAGCATGCCCAGCGCAGCGACTGGAGCGAGAGAATAGGAGAGGACTTTAAACTGCTGTTAAGCACTGATATCATTTCCTAGGGGCCTAGCGTGAAATGGAAGGGAACTAGTCAAGAGAAAGGAGGTATAGCCCATTTTAGAGATGGGGAAACGGAGGCCCGGAAGGATTCAAGTATGAGTTGAACTGGCAGGTGTACCTGAATATCAGCTACACAGGTGTAGGCCAGAGCACCTTCCCCACAGAGGCCTTGCTGGGGGTGTGGTCCTACTAGGCTCCATGGGAGGGGTGGGTTGGCAAGACAGCTGGCATCCTATAGGAAAATCACCATGGGGAGCGCTGATGAATTGCCTAGATGGACTTGTATGGGTCAAAGTCACAGAGGGGGTGCTTTATATTGCCATGATTGCTTCGCGATCAAAAAAATACAATCGTTCCTTTATTTCCATGCTGCTGGGTAGTAGAAGCAGCAGGCACCCACTACTTAATCTTGGGGGAAGGGGGAGCAGGAGCAGTTAAGGCTCTTTAATTAAGGCACCTATAGAGAGCTAGCAATTAGATTGAGTGCTATTTTCAGTTTCGGGGACTAGTTTAGGTTTAGGGTTGTTGTGAGGAGTAAGATCATGTATGTCAAAACTTTGGTTAAAACGTAAATCTCTAGACAAATGCTGGGTGTTTTTGTGCAGCAGTAGCAGGGTACTGTAAGCATTGTTAGTCTTTAGTGCTTGTGTTGTCAGGAAGAGGCCCAGACTATATTTCTAACATCTTTTTGAAACCGGGCCCTGTAAAAAGAGAGTTCCCACTGAGAACATTGCCGGTACAGAGCAGGGTTTGAATGAACCACCACCATAGAAGAAGAGCACATATGATAGAGAAGCCTAAAATGTAACCTCAGATACTAAGTCTATTAACATGTCTATATGCCTGTTATTTAGATATCTTCAGGCTATGACTTCTTTTGCCCTCGCCTTCAACATAAATTCAACTATGCTGAATTTAATTGGTTTATGAGCATATTTATTGGGAGGGCATTATTATAAATTTGACCATGCTATAGGTGTGATGAGGCAAGTAACTGGGACAGTAGAGTGAAAAGAACATAATATATCTAAAAACAGTTTTAATCCTGTCTTTGTCATTATCATCAACTTTCTTTTTAATCATACAGGTGGTAAACTACCCAAAAATAGCACAGAAGAGGAAATACATGCTTCCAGGCAGGGTGGATAAGAAGCCTTAAGGTAAATTTGCTTTGTCTGTCTATCTTAAAATTTGATGTATATTTTGAATTCAACTCACTATATGCACACGAACACATATGTGATAAATTTCTTAAATGTTTCCCCTCCAGAAAAATTGAGTAAAAATACATGCTACAAAAAACATGACCCCGTTTATCCAGTGCTTTCTTCCAATTCCTGTTTAAGGGTTGTGGGTGAGATATGGTTAAGAATCTTTCAAGCTCAAACATGGCTCAATAAGATCCTCCATGGGTATTTATGAAACTCCTTAGGATATATCAGGTGCTATACAGAGTACTCTGGGTTAAAAGAAGGAAGTGTACACACTTTCTGCCCTTTAGAACCTCATGGTCTACTGGGAGAGACAGAACATTAAAGAACAGCATTTCAGTAAAACAGATATGAACAGAGAGCTCATAGAGCACATGAGAGAGGTAAGCCACCAGAATGCCAAGGTTCCAGGACACCTTCCCAAAGAGAATGATGTTTGAGCTAGGTCTTAAGGGTATAATTAAAGTTGGTAAGTTTTGTTGACAGCCTACTGTTAGGTACTGTGCTAGGCATTGTGGATACAATAGTGAACAGGACAGATATGGCTTGCTCTTTAGGGCTTTCAGGCTGTTGGAAAGCATATTAAACAAAACTGTCAAGCAGTTACAAAGCAAAGAGGATGAAGAGCATTTCAGGCAAAGGAAATGACAATAACATGTGCAGAAACCCTATGGTTAAGAAATTGGGGGCATCTGAGGGAGAAAGCTTCTGTTGCCAAGAGAAAGCATGGAACAGATAAGCAGTTTCCAGATCATAAAGGACTTCTAGGTTTCATTGGTGTGGTTTTAAAAAGGAGAAGACATTGTAATACAAATGATCTCTATTTAGAGTATGTAAGTAAACTTGAAAATAGATTGATATTATTTTGAATGTAAGGTTGGGTTTCACTGTCCTCAGGCAAGTGAAGCTACATTTGTAATCCAATTAGAGGTATGTGTAAAAGATGCATAATCTTTACTGTAAAAAGTGAAAAAGTCTCTTCCTGATATGACTTACATTTGACTTTACTGTGATTATCTCAGCCCCACCCTGTCTTAATTCTTGGTGTTTGTTTTTTAACATTTTGCTTCAGTTAATGTAAACAGTAATTAAACAAACACTCTTCCTTCATACATCAGGGTAATTGGTCTCTCTTGGAAGCTAACACACGAAATAAACCACTACTGTCCTAAAACGATTTGCCCACTGATTATGAACCAGGCACCTTACCAAGTACTAGGACTGATGTCACTGCACCTGCATTCCTTTGTTTTTACCTTCCTGGGACACAGATAGCATGGGGGATGGAGAGACCTCTTTTCTCTCATGCTGAAAAAAGGAGGCTTTAACATCAGTTGGGATGTCAAAAGTTTATGTTAGTTATACTGACCTTGTGGTCTCTCCGTCTGGCTTCTCATGAGTGTAGCATCCAGTTAACATTAAAAACTGAGCCCTAGGAGAAAAGAAAGATAAAAGGCAGCTAAGCTCTGTATTTCTTCAGATTGACCTTAGAGTCATTTCTTAGGCCAGAGGTTTCTGATGAGCCTCATAGTATCCCTCTTGCTTTCTGTGTCTCCCTTCTGCTGAATGTTCTCTTCTAAACAATCTGGGTTATTAATAAAGAAATGAAAGGAAACGTGGATTAGACAAAAATGAGAACCCCTTTTAGGGCCATGGAAAAACATTTGTGATATGAAGATTGCCTAAGAATAAGCAAGAGTTTAGTAAGCATATACTATGTGCCAACACCAAAACAGATGTTGTGCAGAAAAAAAATTACCAGACATTCTGCTATAATGTTTTATATGTTTTCCTGAAGAATCTCCTGTTCTATAGAATTGTTTACTGAGAAAAACAGGGATTCTAGGGAAACATGGTTAGGGAAGATCATTTAAATCCAACACAACTTTATAATCAAAGCAATAATTAAAACAATAACCATTCTAACAAGATTAAATCTCCACTGGCATTTGCTCCAGGGTAACAACCCTCAGTGCTTGGTAGCCTTCATGTTTCTTTCTTCCTGTTGTGGATCCTCAAGGGCATTCACTTTTAATATATTATTATCTTCATCAAAATTAAAAATCTAGTTGAGGGCTGCCTGGGTGGTACAGTCAGTTAAGCCTCTGGTTCTTGGTTTCAGATCAGGTCTAGATGTCTTGGTCCTGAGATCCAGCTGTTTGTTGGGCTCAGCGGGAAGTCTGCTGGAGATCTCTCTCCCTGGCTCCCTCTGCCCCTCCCACTGAGTTCTCTCTCTCTCTTTCAAAAAATTAAATAAATCTTTTATAAAAATCTAATAAAAGAGTACCCAGCTCTTTAAAATCTGTGGTGAAATGTCTTCACAGCTTCATTATCAGTAGTCACCGCTTCACCAAATAGTTTAATGTAAGAACTTAAGAAGTTATTGAAACCACTAAACCAGTCATACTGAAGGGGCAGAGTGCAAGATTCTTCTTTTTTTCTTAAAATCTTCATACATTTCTAGGATTTATGCTTAATTGTGAGAAAGCTTCCTCTTCATCACCTCAAAACTTAAAGTGCTAAGAAAATTCACATGTGAACCAACTGGACTTCCACCTTATTTTAACATATTTCTTCTATATATCAATTGCTAATGTGCTTATTCATGGTACACAGCACTTGTAATGAAACAGACTGTAAAATAGAAAATAGCTATAAAATCTACTTGAGAAGACAAGCAACGCATTTGTGAAACAGTGAGAGAAAATTAGCTGCCTAAATTGGAGGTACTGACTCTAAATTTAACATAACATGTTAAAGGGGTGAAATTGATTGGACCTAGAATAGATGAAAACATTCTCAAAGAGAAGTTAGAACTTGAGCTGCTAAGGTATGAAGCAGAAATCAGACGTGAATAGGCAAAGCTAAGAAAGGAAGTGAAAAGACAATGTATAGAATGGTCTGGAAACAACACTGACCAATGATGTTGAGCAGCTAGTGGGGCTTGAGTAGAATGGTGAAAATATAGATGTTGAATAATAGCAGGAAACATTGTTGTCTCCCTAGCATTTTCTCAGAATGTAAACAGATTTGAATTTAAGACACAGTGGTAATAACAGGTAAAGATATTTAGCAATAATCTTATAAAATAAAGAAGGAGCTGGTCTGTCAGTTGCATGCAGAAAAACTTTTTTTCTTTTTTTAATTTAAATTCAAGTTAGTTAACATATAGTATAGCATTGGTTTCAGGAGTAAAATTTAGTGATTCATCACTTACATATAACACCTAGTGCTTATCGGAACAAGTGCCCTTCTTAAGGCCCATCACTCATTTATTGCACGCCTCTACTCACCTCCCCTCCAGCTACTTTTAGTTTGTTTTCTATAGTTAAGAGTCTCTTCTGGTTTGCCTCCCTCTCTGTTTTTAACTTATTTTATTTTTTCTTTCCTTCCCCTATGTTCATCTGTTTTGTGATGAACCATCCATATGGTATGAAGGCTTTCTCTGACTGACTTATTTCACGTAACATAATGCACACTAGTTCCATCCATGTCATAGCAAATGGTAAGATTTAATTCTTTTTTATGGCTGAGTAATTTTCCATTGTGTGTGCATGTGTGTGTGTGTGTGTGTGTGTGTGTGTACCACAACTTCTTTATCCATTTTTCAATCAGTGGACACACGGGCTGTTCCTATAATTTGGCTATTGTTGATAATGCTGCCATAAACCTCAGAGTGCATGTATCCCTTTGAATTAGTGTTTTTGTGTTCTTTTGGTAATTATATAATAGTGTAATTGCTGGATCAATGGATAGTTCTATTTTTAACTTTTTTTGAGGAACCTCCACACTGTTTTCCAGAATGTCTGCACCAGTTTGTGTTACTACCAACCATGTAAGAGGGTTCCCCCTTTTTCTGCATCCTTGCCAATACCCGTTCTTTCTTGTGTTGATTTTAGCCATTCTGACAGGTGTAAGGGGATATCTCATTATAGATTTGATTTGTATTACCATGGTGATCAGTGATGCTGAGTATCTTTTCCTGAGTCTATTGGCCATCTGTATGTCTTTGGATAAATGTCTGTTCACACTTCTGCCCATTTTTAACTGGATTGTTCATTTTTGGGGTGTTGGATTTTTTTATTATTTGAAGTAAACTCCATGCCACACGTGGGGCTTGAATTCACAATGGGTGTTGAGTTTGCTAAGTTCTTTATATATTTCGGATACTAACCCTTTATCAGATAAGTCATTTGCAAATATCTTCTCCCATTCTGTAGGTTGCCCTTTAGTTTTGTTGATTTTTTTCCTTTGCTGTACAGAAGCTTTTTATTTTGATGTAATAAGTCTGTCAGAAAAAAAAATACCATATAATTTCGCTCATATGTGGAATCTAAGAAACAAAAGAAAGGAGCAACAGGGGAAAAAAGAGGCAAACCAAAAAACAGAACATAGATGAACTAGAAAGATAGATGATTAACCAGAAAGAACTGTTACCAGAAGGGAAGTGGGTGGAGAGATGGGTTAAATAAGTGATGGGAACTAAGGAGTGCAGTGGTAATGAGCATCAGGTGTTGTGTGAAAGTGTTGAATCACTGTATTGTACACCTGAAACTGATATTACATTGTGTCAACTAACTAGAATTTAAATAAAAACTTAAAAGAATAAACTGTTCCCCCAGATTACATACAGGAAACAAAGGAAAAGAAAGAGTAGACAATAATTACTAAAATGTTGGCCCAAGGAAATAAAAACCTAGTAGCAAACTGGGAGATAGTATCTCAAGGAATTTGGCATTTACAGAGAGAGCCATGCCAAGGAACCTGGCACCCAAAAACTAAAGAGACTAATTACAGCAGGACAAGAAAGCTAAGAAGCTTCCTGTAGTCAACAACAGGAAGAGACCGGGCAGACTGGTAAAGCAGAAAGAATTGTGTAACAGTAGGCAGTAAGCAGGCAGACAGCTAGAGTCTAGAAGTTCAGCACTGGATGTCCTGGGAGGCAGACGGAGAATGGAATCCAGTCTCATGGCAGGAATCCACTAATGGGGACTGGGATTAAGAAACCAATTAATAATCTCTTAAGAGGTCTGACAAGGCCCTGCTAAATAAGGCAGGGCACCAGACCTAAAGAAATTGGCATAACAGATGAAATCTACAAAAAGAGGCAGAGAGAGGTGAATAAAAGATGGCAACAGAGACACCCAGTTTATTTCACTGCTCTATGAGATCACAGTAGGACCAGAAGTGATAGGTCCACTTGATGTTAAGCCACAAACTATTGAAAAACTTCTCCTTTCATCCCCTCTGACTAGGGTGGGTCCCCAGCGGAGGAAAAATAGACAACAGGAAAAGGCCTGGAAAAAAAAGTAATAACCAATAATGGTCACTTACCTGAAGTAAAGGTTAATGTAGCTGTGCTGATTATAGGGTTTAGGGCTGGGACCCAGACAACTAAAACACAGCTCCACAAAAATTAGTCCAAGACTATGGTGCCAATTTCACCTTTTGATGAAAGTGCTGTGGGATGCCTGGGTGGCTCAGTCAGTTAAGTGTCTGCCTTCAGCTCAGGTCATGATCCCACGGTCCTGGAATCAAGGCCCATGTCGGGCTCCTTGCTCAGCAGAAAGCCTGCTTCTCCCTCTGCCAGCTGCTCCCTCTCCTTGTGCTCACGTGCTCTCTCTCTCTCTTTGATAAATAGATAAATAAAATCTTTTTTAAAAAGTGCTGAGACTAGGGGCACCTGGGTGGCTCAGTTGGTTAAGCAGCTGCCTTCGGCTCAGGTCATGATCCCGGAGACCTGGGATCGAGCCCCACATCGGGCTCCCTGCTCGGCAGGAAGCCTGCTTCTCCCTCTCTCACTCCCCCTGCTTGTGTTCCCTCTCTGGCTGTGTTTCTCTCTGTCAAATAAATAAATAAAATCTTTAAAAAAAAAGTGCTGAGACTAATAGAGACTGAAAATTCCCAGATTCATGCCACCTATGGTTTTATGCAGTATACTAAAAACCAACCCTTTGAATTATATATGGAAAATATGCTTCTAACAAAGAACAGACCTCCTTGTTAACCAAAGTCTCAAACCCCCAAATCAATTTTTAAGAGTGGCTTACCAGATCATAAGTGGTAATTGTCTAGTCTATAAGTTAGTAAGACATAGGTATACTAATAAACAGTGAGGGAAAAACTTTTAGTTTGTTTGCTAACCTATGTGGATCAGAGAAACACACATTGGTGTTTATAGGGACTATTTGTTTAAGAAGTTGAGGGGTTTTTTTTTTTAGAAAAAATTAGTATGTAGAAACAGTCTCTTGGAGATAAATGTACTTCAAAAGTGAGACTAAAATTATGCAACTAAAATCTATTGTCTCTTTTACCTTGTGGTTTATTTTCTGACCTTTTCAAAATATAATTATGAAAGTTAAAGAAGACATGTTTGACATCTGTAAATAATAACTTATTTTCATATGTAAGCATCAGTAGTTAGGCAAGTCTTAGAAATAGGTTTATTTGAGGGCAGCTGGGTGGCTCAGTCAGTTAAGTGTCCAACTCTTGATTTTGACTCAGGTCATGATCTCAGGGTCATGAGATCAAGCCCCTCTTCTCTCTCTCTTTCCTTCCCCCCTCGCTTCCCCCCACACCCTATACATGTGCACCCACTATCTCTAAAAAATAAAAAAAGGTTGATTTTGTTTTTTATATTCTCCTACATAAATTTTAATCGCTTTATTGATATATAATTCACAAATTATACATTTTGCCCTTTTAAAGTATATAATTCAGCAGTTAATATATTCACAAAGTTGTATAACAATCACTGCAGTCAACTTTAGAATATTTTCATCAGACCAAAAAGAATCTTGTCTTTAACCATAACCCTTCCTCAGTCCTCCCCAAAACCACACACCACCTCCCAACCCAAGGCAACCACTAATTGACTTTATGTCTCTCTAGATTTCCCTATTCTAGACATTCACATAAATAGAATCTTACAATGTATGGTGTTGTTTTTTGGGTTTTTTTAAGACTTTATTTATTGATTTGACAGAGAGAAACAGCAAGAGATGGAACACAAGCAGGGGGAGTGAGAGAGGGAGAAGCAGGCTTCCCACCAAGTAGGGAGCCTCATGCAGGGCTCAGTCCCGGGTCTCTGGGATCTTGACCTGAGCCAAAGGCAGTTGCCTAACCAACTGAGCCACCCAGGCGCCCCTTATGGTGTTTTATTAATGGGATTCTTTCACTGAGAATATTTTCAACGTTCATCTATTCCACATCAGTTTTTATTTGTTCACTTTATCTATTTGTTCCTCAGACATAAATACAAATCAGTTGTTTAAGCCACCTCCCTGCTATACACACAATGACAAGATATACCTACTTACAATTCCAAAGAGTTGATATTCTCATGTCAATACCAATCTTGTCCTTCCTCTCCTGGAAAAAGCAGGAAATTCAGGGTTTGATTTTCCTATACAATGATATAATAGAAGAATTTCTTTCTGACCTAGGGCCTGATGTATGGAAATGACCACAAACATCATATTTAATCAAGTGTACATTATGTGCCAGAACAACTCTTAGAAATTTATATAAACTAATAGAATAGGACAACCCAGAAACAGATTACATTAAATTGTATATTAACTCATGCAGTAGTGGAGAATACATAGTTCCTATTTTACTTATTTTTTTAAGATATTTATTTGAGAGAGAAACAGTGACAGAGATAGTGAGAGAGAGCACAAGCAGTGGGAAGGGCAGAGGGAGAGAGACAAGCAGGCTCCCCACAGAGCCTGGAGCCCGATATGGGGCTCCATGCCAGGATCCTGAGATCCTGACCTGAGTCGAAGGCAGACCCTTAACTGACTGAGCCACCAATGCTACTTATCCTACTTATTTTTTTAAGATTTTATTTATTTGACAGAGAGAGACAATGAAAGACAGAACACAAGCAAAGAGAGTGGGAGAGGGAGAAGCAGGCTTCACGCTGAGGAGGGAGTGTGGCATGGGGCTCAATCTGAGGACCCCAGGATCGTGACCTGAGCTGAAGGCAGACACCTAACAACTGAGCTACCCAGGCGCCCCCCAACCTACTTATTTTTTAAGTCTTCCACTCCAACATCGTAGAAGCTAAAATGTGCACTTACATTGGCATCAGATTCATTCAGAAAGCTTTCTTTAAGATATGCCCATGAATTTTTAAGAAAATTTTTGGAAAAGACTTTTAATCAATCGGTGATTCCTTAAGTACTACATGTAAGAATATCTGTTTTGCTGCTGCTTTTGTTGTATTATTATTATTTTTTACAAATAGGCCTGTAACACTGGCTTTCTGCTGCCTCCAAAACAAAGACTAATGTGAGCTGCCATTCTCATCAGTACTAGCAGCTTTGCCTGACACCCTGATACTACACAAAGACAGACCCACCTCTAAATCCTATGAACCAACCCTGCTTTGCTTCAAAATTTTCATCCTTTAATCTTTCATCATGTTGTTATTTTACACCATCAGAATACCTCAAAGCCTTGGCTTCAATAGTGACCAAATTAAAATATGCAGGGCTGAGCTTGATCCCAAATCTACAGAATAAAACTTTTCCATTGTGGTTAAAGCTCTATATGTGATCCTACAATAATATATAACTGTCATTAGGTTACTTTTTCTTTTAACACTATTTTTGATGGTTAAATATGATATAGGACTGTAAAGTAGTAATATGATTATATTTTAGCTAATATATTAGAACTTATACATATTATTTTAATTAGATTAACAAATATTGAGTGGTTAATATGTCCAGGGCATGGTGCTAAGGATAGGTGAATGATAACACTATTCATGATCTCATTTGGCTTAGGATATTTTCAAGGCAACTAACAAGAACTCATCTGACTGCAAAAGAATATTATAGAAATATATAAGAGGAAGAGAATGGGGAAGATTTTTGTAATAAGGTTTTTTAATAAATATTTTATTTATTTGAGAGAGACAAAGATAATGAGTAGAGGGGAGGGGCAGGAAGCAGAGGAAGTGGGAGAAGCAGACTCCCCACTGAGCAGGAACCCTGATGTGGGGCTCCATCCCAGGACCCTGAGATCATGATCTGAGTATAAGGCTGACACTTAACCAACTGAGCCAACCAGATGCCCCCAGAATGGGGAAGGTTTTATAGAAAAACTGTGTCTTTAAATATAAGTAGGACCCCAAAAGTTGGAAATCAGAGGAAAGGGCTTTTGAGGGAGAGGGAACAACATGAGCAAAAGCTTAGAGCAAGGAAAAGGTGGGCTGCTTCCAGAAATTAATTAGTCATCTAATGGACCAGCAAGGTAGGTTTTATGATGGTAGTGGAAGATAAAGCTGGGAAAGAGGGACTAAATCAGGAAGACTTTGAATGCCATTCTGAATTTATTCTGTAACTGTGGAGAGTTGCCAGAAATATATGAACAGGAAAAACACATGATTAGACCTATATTTTAGGAAAAATGCTCTGGCATTGGTATATAGAATGGTTTATAAGAAACAGGAGACAAGGAGATAAATTAGGACACCACTTTCAAAAGCCATTCTCTTACTGGAGAATGAGACTTTGGCTCCACCTGACTGCCAGTTATCAGAACCTGACCTAGTGCAGATATCCAAAATAGTCGAGAAAAGGAGAAGTTAGAAAGGTGAGCCAAGGCAAAAATCTGCTAAGAAAAACCAAGAGTCAAAAAATAAACATACTGCAAATCTACTGTTATATTTGGCTTATAGATCCAAGAGTTTGCAAATTACAGCCAGGATCATAACTAGGTGTCTTAAGGGAAGAAGGAAAATCAATGGTAAGCGGCCTGGAGGCATCCATAACTTAACTTGTTGGTTGGTGGATAAAAGTTCCATAATTGAGTTGGGCTTTTTCAAGACACCCATAGCAGTAAATAAGGTATTTCAGTGATAGACATGCAATAATAAGACTATGATTTTGAACAGTAGACTGGAAAGATGGGAACAGACTTTGTAGATCATATTTGTAGGCTCTAATGACCTGATACAGGAAATAAGGGAATGAGAAAAGTAGAAGATAATTCTGAGGTTTCAAACCTGAGTTACAGGGAGAGTGATAATTTTGCTATGCAGACTGAGAATCAAAGAGGAGAAATATATTTTGAAAAATATGATGTTGAGTTATTTTTGAAAGATGCCACATTTTAGGTGCCTGCAAAATGTGCAGATTAAGACATCATTAGACATTAGGTCTTGTGTTTCTGAAAACGTTTGGAAATAGATGATTTAGAGTCATTTACATAGTAATATTAGTTGAAGATGTGGTAGTAGGTGAGATCACCAAGGGAGAGAGTGGGAAGGGTTATGAAAACCAAAGAAAGAAGTTTATTGAAAGCTCATTTTAAGTGTGAACAAGAGGAAAGTCATCATCCAAAGATATAGCTTAGTAGTTTATTACTAACAGTAGGTTCTGAGATTTCAGTTCAGTGTGGTGGGCATGGTAATGATAGCATCATACTAGAATGCAGATTGGGAATCTGAAAGGAGGAAATTTTTTTTTGCAGGATGGCTGGATGCTAAGAAAAAAATTCAGACAGTTAGGATAGGCTCCAGGAAAGTGCAATAACACAGAGACCATAAATTAATTTTGAAGAGATGGTAGCCAGAAGAAACATCAGAAAGGATGAGGTCTTTGGTGACATTAAAGACAAATCACGAAACCAATGAGCAGATTTCTTTTCAGAAACACACATTTGAAATATTATACATACATTAAAGTAAAGCTGACATTTCTCAGAACTCCATTTCTTTTTTTAAGATCTTATTTATTTATTTGACAGAGAGAAACAAAGCTAGAAAGGGAGCACAAGCACGGGGAATGAGAGAAGGAGAAGCAGGCTTCCCACCGAGCAGGGAGCCCAATGCAGGGCTAGATCCCAGGACTCTGAGATCATGACCTGAGCCGAAGGCAGTTGCGTAACCAACTCAGCCACCCAGGCGCCCCTAGAACTCCATTTCTGAGATAGCTTTCAGAAACAGTTCACCAGCCAAACAAGAAAGCCAGTCGAGTTTTTTCATAGAACATACTGCTCTTGACATGTATGTGTGTCTCTGTCAGCTTCTTTCCTTTATACTTGCCTCTCTTCTTTCTTCCCTCCTTTCTTAGTTCATTATCCTTCCCATCCTGCCAGATGTAGAAATGTAAACCCTTCAGTCCCTGGTCCGTGTAAGTCTCTGCTGGTGTTGGCCTGTGACCAGATACAGAATAGTGGGTCTATATAAGGGTAGAAACTAAGTCCAAGGGGCCAAGATGAAACTTAGAACTACGGGGAGCAGTACTCAGAATGTATCAGAAAGTAGACTGACTTCCATAATTTTATTTGTGTGCTAGAAGCCTACTCTGAATGCTAGAGGTTTTTGACATGCAAATTACAGGAAGTTTTGGATTGCTTAGCTTGATCCTTATATACTAAAAAGCATACACAAAGCACACAAATAGATATACACATAGATAAATCTTTTATTTGTTATGTTAATATATACATCTACAAATATGTCCATATTAATAATGACACAGAAAATGTGTATGAATATGAATGTGAGAGACCGTATTTATTTTGGTTATTCAGCAGTAAATAACATTTCATTTTCTAAATTTATTCTTCCTCACTGTTACTTCTAGAATGCTGAACTACCTTAATTTCGACAGTGAACTACACTTTGGAAATATGTTTTAAGAGCTCTATGTTTCAAGTAGCTCTAAATCCTGTCTTGATTCTGAGTTCTTACCTCTAAAGAGCACATTGCATTTCTACCTTCAGGGTAACCCAAGATCATTGGCTCTAATTTAAAGACCTGGCCCTGGGTAATCATGGCAAATCAGGACATGTAGCCACACCTGCCAGCTTTGCACATCAAGGCAATTCACAAAAAAAGAGCTTAGAGAGTAAGTTGGGAGATAGACAGGTGGTTAATATAAACAGTGTTGAGCTAGAACAGTGGTTCTTAAAGTATCGTGCTCAGACCAATAGCATCAGCATCACCTGGAAATTTCTTAGTACTAAAAATTCTCAAGCAGCAATTCAGACCTACTGGATCAGAAACTCTGTTTACAATCCAGAAATCTGTGTTTTAACAAGCCCTCCAGCTGATTTTGATGCATGCAAAAGTTTCAGAACCACTGAGGTAGAAGAAAATAAGTCATGAGCAGAAAGATTATAAGACAGAGGAAAGAGAAAAACAAGGTACCAGCAAGGGAGATGGTATTGAATGAAGGAGAGGAATACTGAACAAGTAATACATTGAGTTGTATCACTCCAGCTGCCTTCTCAAGAACAGCTCTGCTATTCAGATGTTTTAAAAGTTTTAAACTGCATGTTTTAAATGTAGCAAGAAATAGAATGGAATGGTAAACCAAATGTTGACTTAAGGGCAAGAACAGAGTCAGGGGTAAATGGTATATGAGATGAAACAAATTCAAACCAGCAGGAGCTATCAGGAGTGAAACAAAGAACAACAGTGGTAAATGAGCAAAAAAGGTGAATTGGTTGCTTCTGATGGTTTAAGGAAACTCTGATGCCCTGACACTCAGTACTGTGCTACCAGAGAGAACAAGTAGCTCCAAGGCTGGGAATAGGATCAAGGGGAGGGGATATATTTATGGTCTAAAATTATCTGAGTGGGTGCTTGAAAGAATCAAATCATTTAATATAATCCAGGCCCTTGATATTTTAGCAAGGAGTATGGCTTATAAAAAATGCTTTATTCCATGTTCACAGCTCTCAGCTGTGCATAGAATTTCTAATGCCAACAAAGATCAATGGACCTATGAGAAAGTGGATAGATTTAAATCCAAATAAGATAGTTTGTGAACTGGCTTTTGTCATAATTTATATATATTCTACTAGGGGGCTTTGTGGTTTCCAGTAACACAAAGTCTTTAAAGGAGAGGAAACTAGGAATGGTAGAGACCCAAATATTTAGGGTCAAGGACTTGGGAGAACCAACTTATCTGTAAAGTATTGGGGAGGGGCAAAGAGGTAGTCAATCAGGTAGGAAGTCTTAGCAGTCTCCACTGTAATACAAGCAGTAGTAGGTATCTGACTAGTTGGACAGGTAAATCAAGGCAGTGAGGGATCCATGCAAAAAATGCCTGTCTTCAGGATCAAGCAAATTGTGGCCTGCCTGAGCCAAGTATCAGATCCATCTGCATGCACCACAGGCCCAATTTCTAAACAAAGAAGTAGTTCTCAACCTATTTTCCACTGGGACTCACCTGGTGGCTAAACATCTTTGGTTCAAATCTGTGTCCACTACTTGCTATGTAATTTGAGGCATGTTGCTTAGTTCCACTGTGTATGTTTCCTCATCTGTAAAATAGTACCTGCTTCATAGTGCTGATGAGGACTAAATGATATAGTCCATGTCAAATGTCAAACTCACAAGCTCAGGGTCTTCTACATAAAGCAATGAGTACATTGGAGATACTATTATGAGAGGAAGCATACATTATGGTTTGCTCTACCTTTTTAAGACTTTGGGACCTTGGCCAGGTATCTTAAATTTGTCATGCCTTATTTTCCTTATAGATAAAATAAGGTTAAGAATAATACCTCCATTATAGTGAGGTATAGAGAATGAGATTAATATATGTAAAATGCTTAATACAGTGCCTGGCCATAATAAGTACTCAGTAAGGGCACCTAGGTAGCTCAGTCAGTTAAGCATCTGATTTTTGGTTTTAGCTCAAGTCATGAGCTCAGGATCATGAGATCGAGCCCTCCTTTAGGCTACACGCTAGGTGGGGAGTCTGCTTAAGATTATCTTTTTCTTTGTTCTCCTCTCCTACTGCCCCTCACCCTTCTTGTGTGTTTTCTCGCTTATAAAAATAAAATCTTAAAAGAAATAAATGATAAGTACTAATAGATGTTAACTGCAATTATTATTCCTCAAAGTTCTAAGTAATTCCCTGAATTTTTTATTGAGGTATAATTGACATACAGCAAGCTGCACATATTAAAAGTTCATGATTTATTTTTTTAAAAACATGTCCTTTATAGCAGTTTTCTTTATAAGTGTTTATTTATTTGACAGAGAGAAACATAGCCAGAGAGGGAACACGAGCAGGGGGAGTGAGAGAGGGAGAAGCAGGCTTCCCGCCGAGCAGGGAGCCTGATGTGGGACTCGATCCCTGGTCTCCGGGATCATGACCTGAGCCGAAGGCAGTCGCTTAACCAACTGAGCCACCAGGTGCCCAAAAGTTAATGATTTTATATTTGTATATGAAATAATCAATTTCATAGAAGCAAAGAATAGAATGGTTGTTGCTGGGGGAAGGGGGAAAGGGGAGTTCCTAATCAAAAGCTATAAAATTTCAGTTATGCAGAATGAATAGGTTCTTGAGATCTGCTGTACAACATTGTATCTATATCTTTTGTACACTTAAAAATCTGTTGAGGATAGATCTCATGTTAAGTGTTCTTACCACAATGAAATATTTTAAAAAGCCATACATATATAACCTTGTATAACTATCACCTCACTCAAGAAAATGAACGTGTCCATTGGCCCCCAGAATTTCCTCCTTTCCCTGTGTAATTCCTCCCTCCTACTCCTACTCCAGGCTTCTCCCTAGGCAAACACTGATTGCTTTCTGTCATTGTAGATTATTTTGCTTTTTATACAGTTTTATATATATGGAATCATATAGTATGTACTCTTTTCTCTGGCTTATCTCACTTAGTATATTTATTTTGAGATTCAGTCATGCTATTGCATTTTTATTGCTGAGTAGTATCCCACTATATGGGTATACCACATCTTATATATTAGAATACAGGTCTTTGTGTATACACAGGCTTATATTTCTTTTGAGAGAATACCTAGGAGTGGAATTGGTTGGATCATGTGGCAGGTATATATTTAACTTGTTAAGAAATTGCCAAAATTATGGAGCATCCATACCATAGAACCACCCAGCAATAATAGGATGACCAACCAACTGATGTGAAAAAAAAAATAAAACAAGATGAATCTCAAAACAATTATAAGGAGTGAAAAATCCTGACAAGAAATAGTGCATAGTGTATTGATTTCATTTTCAAAATATTCTTGGGAATACAAAATAATCTGTAGTGACAGAAAGGAATCAATGTGTGCCTAAGCATCAGGAGAGAGAGAATATAGGGACAAGAGGATGGGATTAGAGAGGGACTAAGAAATCTTCTGGGGCTGAAGTATTTGTTAGTTATCTAGATTTTGGTGATGGTTTCACAAGTACATGAACATTCCATAGGTATCAAATTATACTTTTAAATATATACAATTTATTTGTTGCCAGTGATGCCTTAATAGAGCTGTTAAAATATATCATGAATAAAAATACCTTGTAGATATCAAAAAAATTGTCAAAATGCTTTCCAAATAAGTTGTATCATTTTACATTGCCAGCAGCAAAATATTAGAATTCCAGTAGTCCTACATCCTTGGCATCCTTCAGCCATTGTGATGGATGTGTGGTAGTATCTGAAGGTTTTAATTTGTATTTCCCTAGTGATGAATGATGTTGAGCATTTTTTCACATGTTTATTGCCTATCCAAATATCTTTTGTGAAGTGTCTGCAGAATATTTATTTTTAATTGGGTTGATAGTTTCTCATTTTTTGAGTTTCAAGATTCTTCTTGTATTCTGAATGCTAGTCCTTTATCAAATACATGCTTTGCAAATATTTTGTTCCAGTCTGTGATTTGTTTTCTTATTGTCATAGAAGTGTTTTTTGAAAACCAAAGGTTTTTAATTTTACTGAAGTCCAGTTTACTGATTTTTATTTTATGGACTGTATATGGTATAACACCGAAGAAATCTTTGCCTTAACCCAAGTCCCAAAATTTTTCTCCTTTGTTTTCTTCTTGTATATTTTTAGGTGTTACACTTAGGTCTGTGATCTCCTTTGAGTTAAATTTTATAATGATGAAAGCTATGGATTGAAAATCATGTTTTTGTTTGTTTGCTTTTGTGATTGGACATCTGATTGTTCCACTCCAAGTAACTGAAAAAAAAAACAATCTTCTATGCACCTTGTACTTTTCTCCATCCTTTGTAAAAGGTTAGTTGCCCATATATGCATGGGTTTACTTCTGGACTATTTATATTCTCTTTCATTCATCGTCTATCTTAGGTCAATACCACACTGTTTTATTTGTTTATTTTGTTTGTTTATTTTTTAGTGATTAGGAAAAAAATTTATTTATTCTGCACACACCAAAAAGACAGTTTGCAAACTAGAAGCATTCAAACCAAAACGTGGAATGAGGTTCAGGGGACAGGTATATTGTTATAAAGCAGCGTATATAGTGAAAAAGCAGTGACTGTTTTTCATAGTGATTGGTTTTAATATTAGAACTTTCATAAAAGATAGGGAATTGATCAGTGGTTATCTTATCTCAATCTTGGGAAACTGTCCCAGTTTTACTTATGATTTCCAGAGGCATAAAAAAGAAATTACCTTTGTCAAGTTATGCTTCCAAAATAAGCTAAATTAAGGTTTGTTTGTATGACTAAACTGGTTTTATCTGTTCAGGCAATTTTCAAGCCTGGTCTCCATTTCTTTCTTGACATCCTTTAAGGATCTAACTTTGATAAAACTTGTCACTTAAAAGTGGAACACTATGTAATATTTTTGTGGCTTGGTATTAACTTGTTTTAACTTAAAAAAATTTAAACTCAATTAATTAACATATAGTATAAGTTTCAGAAGTACAGCTTAGTGATTCATCAGTTGCATATAACACCCAGTGCTCATTCCATCAAGTGCCCTCCTTAATGCCCATGACAGTTACCCCATTCCCAACCTACCTCCCTTCCAACAACTGTTTGTTTCCTGTAGTTAAGACTCTCTTATGATTTGTCTCCCTCTCTAATTTTGTCTTATTTTATTTTTCCCCTCACTTCTCCTGTGTTTATCTTTTTGTTTCTTAAATTCCACATTTGCATGAAATCATGTATTTGTCTTTTTCTGACTGACTTATTTCACTTAGCATAATACCCTCTAGTTCCATCCACATCATTGCAGATGGTACAGTTCAATTTTATTGATGGCTAATACTCCATTCTGTATATATACACATCTTTATCCATTCATCTGTCGATGGACATCTGGGCTCTGTCCATATTTTGGCTATTGTGGACATTGCTGTGGTAAACATTGGAGTGCATGTTCCCCTTCAAATCACTATGTTTGTATCCTTTGGATAAATACCTAGTAGTGCAATTGCTGGGTGGTAAAGTTGCTCTATTTTTAACTTTATGAAGAAACTCCATACTGTTCTCTCTAGAGTGGCTACACCAGCTTGCACTCCCACCAACACTGTAAGAGGATCCCCCTTTCTCTGCAACCTTGCCAACATCTGTTGTTTCCTGACTTCTTAATTTTAGCCATTCTGACTGGCGTGAGGTGGTATTTCATTGCGGTTTTGATTTGTATTTTCCTGATGCTGAGTGACGCTGAACATTTTTCATGAGTCTCTTGGCCATTTGTATGCCTTTTTGGAGAAATGTCTGTTTAGGGCTTCTGCCCATTTCTTAGATGGATGATTTGAGTGTTGAGTTTGATAAGTTCTTTAGAGATTTTGGATAATAGCCTTTTATCTGATTAGACATATGCAAATATCTTCTCCCATTCCACTGGTTGCCTTTTAGTTTTGTTAATTATTTCCTTTGCCATACAAAAGCTTTTTTATCCTGATGAAGTATCATTAATTAATTTTTATTTTTATATCTCTTGCCTTTGAAGGTGTGTCTAGAAGTTGCTCCAGCCGAGGTCAAAGAGGTTGTTGCCTGTGTTCTCCTGCAGGGTTTTGATGGATTCCTGTCTCACACTGAGGTCTTTTATCCGTCTTAAGTTTACTTTTTTTTGAAAGTTTTTATTTATTTGATAGAGAGAAACACAGCCAGAGAGGGAACACAAGCAGGGGGAGTGAGAGAGGGAGAAGCGGGCTTCCTGCTGAGCAGGGAGCCCTATGTGGGACTCAGTCCCAGGTCTCCAGGATCATGACCTGAGCCGAAGGCAGTCACTTAACCAACTGAGCCACCCAGGCACCCCTTAAGTTTACTTTTATGTATAGTGTAATAAAATAGTCCAGGTTCATTTTTTCTGCATGTGGCTGTCCAATTTTCCCAACACCAATTGTTGAAGAGACTGTCTTTTTTCCATTGGATATTCTTTCCTGCTTTGCCCAAGATTAGTTGACCATAGAATTGAAGGTCCATTTCTGGATTCTCTATTCTGTTCCATTAATCTGTGTGTCTGTTTTTGTATTAGTACCATTCTATCTTGATGATTACAGTTTCGTAATGCAGCTTGAAGTCTGGAATGTGATGCCACCAGATTTGATTTTCCTTTTCTTCCTTTGGCTATTTGCGGTCTTTTCTGGTTCCATGCAAATTTTAGGATTATTTGTTCCTGCTCTGTGAAAAATACTCAGGTCATTTTGAAAAGGATTGCATTGAATATGTAGATTGATTTGAGTAGCATAGACATTTTAACACTATTTGTTCTTCTAATCCGTGAGCATGGAATATTTTTCCACTTCTTTGTGTCTTCCTCAATTTCTTTCATAAGTGTTCTATAGTTTTCAGAGTACAGATCCTTTACCTCTTTTGTTAGATTTATTCCTAGTTATTCTGTGGTTTTTGGTGCACTTCTAAATGGCATCAATTCTTTGATTTCTTTTTCTTCTGTCTCATGTATAGAAATGCAACTGACTTCTGTGCATTGCTTTTATATCATGCCACTCTGTTGAATTCCTGTATGAATTCTAGCAGTTTTGAGGTAGAGTCTTTCGTTTTTCAATATAGAGTACCATGTCATCTGCAAAGAGTAAAAGTTTTACTTCTTTGCTGATTTAGATCCCCTTTATTTCTTTTTGTTCTCTGACTGCTGGGGCTAGGACTTTCAGTACTATGTTGAACAACAGTGGTGAGAGTGAACATCACTGTCATGTTCCTGACCTTAAGGGAAAAGTTGTTTTTCTCTATTCAGGATGATATTCACTGTGGGTTTTTCGTTTATGGCTTTTATTATATTATGGTATGTTCCCACTATCTCTACACTGCAGAGAGTTTTACCCAAGAAACAGTGCTGTATTTTGTCAAATGCTTTTTCTGCATCCATTGAGAAGATGACATGGTTCTTGTCCTTTTATTAATGTGGTCTATCACATTGATTGATTTGTGGATGTTAAACTGCCCTTGCAGCCCAGGAATAAATTCCACTTGGTCATGGTGAATAATCCTTTTGATGTACTGTTTGGATCCTATTTATTGGCTAGTATCTTGGTAAGTATTTTAGTATCCATGTTCATCAGGGATATTGGTTTGTAAGTCTCCTTTTTGATGGGGTCTTTGTCTGGTTTTGGGATCAAGGTGATACTGGCCTCATAGAATGAGTTTGGACAGTTTTCTTCAAATTCTATTTTTTGAAATAGTTTCAGAAGAATATGTATTAATTCTTTATTAAATGTTTGGTAGAGGTGCAACTGAGTGGCTCAGTTGTTAAGCATCTGCCTTCGACTCAGATCATGATCCCAGCATCCTGGGATCCAGCCCCACATCAGGCTCCCTGCTCAGTAGGAAGTCTGCTTCTCCCTCTCCCACTCCCTCTGCTTGTGTTCCCTCTCTCACTGTGTCTCTCTCTGTCAAGTAAATAAATAAAAATCTTTAAAAAATAATAAAAAATTGGGGCACCTGGGTGGCTCAGTTGGTTAAGCGACTGCCTTCGGCTCAGGTCATGATCCCAGAGACCGGGGATTGAGTCCCACATCGGGCTCCCTGCTCTGCGGGAAGCCTGCTTCTCCCTCTCTCACTCCCCCTGCTTGTGTTCCCTCTCTGGCTGTGTTTCTCTCTGTCAAATAAATAAAATCTTTTAAAAAATAATAAAAAATAAATGTTTGGTAGAATTCTGCTGGAATGTCATCTGGGCCTGGACTGTTGTTTGTTGGGAGATTTTTGATCACTGCTTCAATTTCTTTGCTGGTTATAGGTCTGTTCGTGTTTTCTATTCCTGTTTATATGTTTCTAGGAATGCATCCATGTCTTCAGATTGCCTAACTTTTTGGCATATAATTGCTCATCATATGCTCTTATACTTGTTTGTATTTCTTTAGTGTTTATTGTAATATCTCATCTTTCATTCATGATTTTTTTTTATTTGGGTCCTTCCTCTTTTTGATAAGTCTGGCTAGGGGTTTATTGATTTTATTAAGTCTTTCAAGGAAACCGCTCCTAATTTCACTGTTCTGTTCTAATGATATTTGATATCTATTTCATTGATTTCTGCTCTAATCCTTATTATTTCTTTTCTCCTGCTGGATTTAGGCTTTATTTGCTCTTGTTTTTCTAGCTCCTTTAAGTGTAACGTCAGGTTGTGTACTTGAGACTTTTCTTGTTTCTTGAGAAAGGTCTATATTTCTACATAGTTTCCTCTTAGGACTGCCTTTGCTGCATCCCAAAAGTTCTGCACTGTCATATTTTCACTTTCACTTGTTTCCATGAATTTTTTAAATTCTTCTTTTAATTTCCTGGTTGACCCATTCATTCCTTATTAGGATGCTCTTTAACCTCCATGTATTTGTGTTCCTTTGAAATTTTCTGTTATGATTGGGTTCAAGTTTCAAAGCATTGTGGTCAGAAAATATTCAGGGAATAATCTCAATTCTTTTGGTATCGGTTGAGACCTGATTTGTGACCCAGTATGTTATCTGTTCTGGAGAATGTTCCATGTGTTAGAGAAGAATGTGCATTCTATTGCTTTAGGATGGAATGATCTGAATATATCTGTGATGTCCAACTGATCCTGTGTGTCATTTAAAACCCTTGTTTCCTTGTTGATCTTAGAATATCTGTCCATTGGTGTGAGTAAGGCATTAAATTCCCCTCCTATGATTGTATTATTATCAATGTTTTTCTTTAATTTTGTTATTAATTGGTTCATATAATTGGCTGTTCCCCAGTTAGGGGCATAAATATTTACAACTGTTAGATTTTCTTTTTAGGTAGGCCCTTTTATTATGATAATGTCCTTCATTTCTTCTTACAGTCTTTAGTTTAAAATCTAGTTTGTCTGATATACAGATGGCTACCTCAGCTTTCTTTTGAAGTCCATTAGCATGATAAATGTTTCTGTACTACCTCAACTATCAATCTGGAGGTGTCTTTGAGTCTAGAATGAGTCTCTTATAGACAGCATACTGATAGGTTTTGTTTTTTTAATCCATTCTGATACCCTGTGTCTTTGGATTTGAGCATTTAGTCCATTTGCTTTTGGAGTAATTATTAAAAGAAATGCATTTAGTGCTATTGTATCACCTGTAAAGTTGTTTTTCTTGTAGATAGTACCTGTTCCTTTCTGATCTTTGTTAGTTTTGGGCTCTCTGTTTGCTCAAAGGATCCCCTTTAATATTTCTTGCAGGGCTGGTTTACTGATCACAAATTCCTTCAGTGTTTTTTTTTTTTTTTTTTTTTTTTTTTTTTTTTTTTTTTTTTTTTTTTTTTTTTTTTTTTTTTTGTCCTGGAAACTCTTTATCTTTCCTTCTATTCTGAATGAGAACCTTGTTGGAAAAGATATTCTTGGCTGCATATTTTTCTCATTTAGCACCTTGAATATATCATGCCCGTTGTTTCTGGCCTGCCAGGTCTATGGACACATCTGCTGTCAGCCTTATGGTACCATTGTAAATTAAGGACCTCTTGTCCTGAACTACTTTCAGGATTTTCTCTTTATCTCTGAAATTTGCACACTTCATTATTATATGTAGAGGTATTGACCTATTTTTATTGATTTTTAGGGGAGTTCTCTGTGCCTCTTGGACTTGAGTACCTCTTTCCTTCCCCAGATTAGGGAAGTTGTCAGCTGTAATTTGTTCAAATAAACCTTCTGTATGTGTCTCTCTCTCTCCCTCTCTCTCCTTCTCTCTCCCCTCTTCCTCTTCCTTCTCCTCCTCCTCCTCTCCCCCTTCTTCTAGGATCCTTATTATATTAATATTATTTCACTATGTGGTATGGCTGATCTCTCAAATCTTCCCTTAGCAATCTAGGTTTTTGTTTTTCTCTCTTTTTCTCAGCTTCCTTATTCTCCATCATTCTGTCTTCTATATCACTGATTCTGTCTTCTACCTCATTTATCCTAGCAGTTAAAGCCTCCATTTTTTACTGTGTCGCAGTAATAGCCTTCCTAATTTTTTGTCTGATTATTTTTTAGTTCTTTTATTTTTCCAGTGTGGGATTCTCTAGTGTCTTCTATGCTTTTTTAAACCCAGCTAGTATCTCTATAATCACTGTTTTGAATTCTAGCTCAGATATCTTACCTATATCCATATTGATAAATTCCTGGCAGTGAGTATTCTCTCCTGTTCTTTCTTTTGGAGTGAGTTTCTCCATCTCATTCTGTCCAGAAAATAACAGATTAAAGAGAAAAGACAAAAAGAGCAACAACAATACCAGAAAAGTACAAACACTGCAAATCAGAAGAAAGCAGAAACAAAGAAAGATAGAGGGAAAAAAAAAACATAAAACAAGAAATAAAACAGTCAAACAATAAAATGGATCCTGGGTGTATTTTGGTCTGTTTGTTAGAAGATACTAGATCCCAAAATAGGAAAGACTGAAAAACTTACATATATAATAAAACTTAAAGACTGAACAGTAATAATAATAAAAAGACCCTGATTCGCTAAGGAATTGCTGAAGAAGAAAAACAAAGCTGGGGGCATCTCGTTATCTGACTTCAGTCTTTATTACAAAGCTGTGATTACCAACACAGCATGGTACTGGCACAAAAACAGAGAAATAGACTGATGGAACAGAATAGAGAGTCCAGATATGGACCCACAAATCTATGGGAAAATCATCTTTGATAAAGCAGGAAAAAATATCCAGTGGAAAAAAGACAGTCTCTTCAATAAATGGTGCTGGGAAAATTGGACAGCTACATATAGAAGAATGAAACTAGACCATTCTCTTACACCACACACAAAGGCAAACTCGAAATAGATGAAAGACCTCAATGTGAGGCAGGAATCCATCAAAATCCTGGAAAAGAACATAGGCAGTAACCTCTTTGACACTGGCCACAGCAACTTCTTTCAAGACATGTCTCCAAAAGCTAAGGAGACAAAAGCGAAAATGAACTTCTGGGACTTCATCAAAATAAAAAGCTTCTGTACAGCAAAGGAAACAGTCAACAAAACAAAGAGGCAACCCCACAGAATGGGGGAAGATATTTGCAAATGACACTACAGACAAAGGGCTGGTATCCAAGATCTATAAAGAACTACTCAAACTCAACATCCAAAAAGAAGATGAACACATCAAAAAATGGGCAAGAGACATGAAGAGGCACCTTTCCATAGAAGATATACAAATGGCTAACAGACACATGAAAAAATGTTCAGCGTCACTAGCTATCAGGGAAATTCAAATCAAAACCACACTGAGATACCACCTTACACCAGTCAGAATGACCAAAATTAACAAGTCAGGAAACAACAAGTGTTGGAGAGGCTGCGGAGAAAGGGGAACTCTCTTACACTGTTGGTGGGAATGTAAACTGGTGCAGCCGCTTTGGAAAACAGTGTGTAGATTCCTTAAAAAATTAAAAATAGAGCTACCCTATGACCCTGCAATTGCACTACTGGGCATTTACCCCAAAGATATGGATGTAGTGAAAAGAAGGGCCATATGCACCTCAATGTTCATTGCAGCAATGGCCACAATCACTAAACTGTGGAAAGAGCCAAGGTGCCCATCAACAGACGAATGGATAAAGATGTGGTACATATATACAATGGAATACCACGCCTCCATCAGAAAGGATGAATATCCAACTTTTGTAGCAACATGGACTGGATTGGAAGAGATTATGCTGAGTGAAATAAGCCAAGTAGAGAAAGTCAAGTATCACTTGGTTTCACTTACATGCGGTGCATAAGGGGTAATATAGAAGACAGTAGGAACAGGAAAGTAAATGGGAAGTAGGGTAATTCAGGAAGAGAAACAAAACAAGAGAGACTTTGGACACAGAAACCAACTGAGGGACTTAGAGGGAAGGGGGTAGGGGGATGGGAGAGCCTGGTGGTGGGTACTGAGGGCACCAATGCATGGAGCACTGGGTGTGGGGAATGGGCAATGAATTTTGGAACTTTGAAAAAAAATTTAAGTAACAATAAAAATAAATAATAATAATAATAATAATACTAAAAACACGAATGCTATATACTGTTTTAATAAGAGCTGAAGTTTTGTTGTTCTCTATGATTGGTAAACTTGGTATTAGCCAGATGTTCCTGCTGGTCTTCTGGGGCGAGGGGCCTCTTGCCCTGATTCTCAGCTGTCTTTGCCCAAATGGAATTACACCTCTCTTGCCAGGTGACTGGGCTCAGTGTAAGCAGCTCCAGATTGCACTATGTGGCACTGTTTTGCTCCCTGAAGGTTTTCAGCATGTGGGGGGTGAAAATGGCAACACTCTGATCTCTAGCCCCAGAGGTGAAATCCTCCCCCACCCAACTCTTCAGTAAACCCTCAAAGAACAGCAGTAAATCACGATTTTTCTCCTGGTTTCCATCTTAACTCTGTGTTCACTCAGCATATGACTGATCATTTTTATCTCAGGTACACCACCCCATTTCGAGGCTCCAAACTTTATGGACTCCTGTGACACAGACCTGCACCATTCCTCCCAGTGGAAAGAGGTGGTTCTCATACTGCTTCTGCCTTTTTCTGGGCCCCTACCCAGAGAGTGGTCACCCAGCCTTGCAGCGGTTCGTGGTTTATGGCAACACTGAGCAGTAAGCCAGCACATAGACTTCCTCTGTACAGCTGGCTTCCTTGCTCTGACGCTTGGGTACTCTGTTGCACTGAGCCATCTCCATTTTTATGACCCCAGGAATCCTGTGACCACACTGCCCCACCTAGGATTCCACTCCACTTTGCCACTGAACACCTTTCAGGCAGGGATATCCCCCACCAGAGCAGACTTCTAAAAGTTCTGATTTTGCACTCTGCTAGTTATAATATTTTCCAGTAGCCAGCTTAAAGAATACTCCTCCCCTCCACAGTTTATTTTCAGACATACTGCCTCGGATTCTTTCTCCACACCTCCTACTTTGCAAAGAATGGTCACTTTTCTATTTGTAGAATTGCAGCAATTCTTTTCTCAGATCTCTGGTTGATTTCTCAGGTGTTCAGAATGATTTGGTAACTAGTTGAATTCCATGGACCAGATGAAATTGGGGTCCCCTACTCCTCTGCCATCTTAACTTCTCCCTAACAATTTTTTTAAACAAGAGTTCTTCAGTACTAGAAGTTTCCCTTGGGACATGGTAAACAATTAATCAGTAAAGTCACACTAGATAACCTGTCAGCAATGCTATCAAAAGGATTCCTGGTTTGTGTGGGGGCAATACCACACTGTTTTAATTACTGTCACTTTATAATAAGTATTTGAGTTGTGCTAGCCTTGTAACTATTCTTTTCTTTCACAGTTTACTGTATCTCTATGTGAATTTTATGATCAGTTTGTAAATTTCTTTTTAAAAGAAAGCTTGCTGGTGCTTTGTAGGAATGCATTGCTTCTATGGGTCAATTTGGGAACAATTGGCATCATTACAAAACTTAGGCTTTCAATCTATGAAAATGGTATATCTCTCCATTTAAGATCTTTTCTAACTTCTTTCATTAATGGTTTCTGTTTTCATTTAAAGGTTTCACTTCTTTTGTCAGATCTATTCCTAAATAGTTCATAGTTTTGATATTATTGTAAATGGTATTTTTAAAGTGTTAGTTTTTCATAATTTATTGTTAATAAATAGAAATACAATTGAATTTTACATATTGGCATTACACCTTACAATTCTTTTAAACTCATTTATGAGTTATAGTTTTTTGATAGATTCGATTGGATTTTCAATATAGACAGCTTTGTCTTCTGCAAATAAAGACAGTTTTACTTAATCCTTTGCAACTGGATATATTTCATTTCTCTTTCATGCTGGATAGCACAAACTAGAATCACTAGTAATTATGTTGAAGGGAAGTGGCAAGAAGTATTGCAGTTATTCATCTTGATTTCAGAATTTAGGAGAAAGGTATAGTAATCAAGACCATGTGGTTAAACCAATCACTTATGGTCATTTGGTTTTTTTTAAAGATTTTATTTATTTGATAGAGAGAGACACAGAGACTGAACGGCAAGCTGGGGGTGTGGGAGAGGGAGAAGCAGGGATCCAGAGGCGGGGCTCAATCCCAGGACTCTGATCATGACCTGAGCGGAAGGCAGACACTTAATGACTGAGCCACCCAGGTGTCCATGGTAAATTGATTTTTGACAAGAGAAATAGTCAATGGGAAAATAATAATCTTTTCAACAAATGGTGTCGAGTCAGAGTATACACATGAAAAACAATTAAGTTGGTTCTCTTCCTCACATCATATACAAAAATTAACTCAAAAATGGATCAAAGACCTAAATGGAAAAACTAAATATATAAAACCCTTAGGAAAAAACAGAGGTGTAAATATTCCTGACTTTGGTTTCTTATATATGAAAACCAAAGGAAAGGAAAGCAAAAACAACAACAACAATAACAACAATGAAAACAGATAAATTGAACTTCATTAAAATTAAATACTTTTGGGCGCCTGGGTGACTCAGTTGGTTAAGCGACTGCCTTTGGCTCAGGTCATGATCTCGGAGACCCGGGATCGAGTCCCACATCGGGCTCCCTGCTTGGCAGGAAGCCTGCTTCTCCCTCTCTTACTCCCCCTGCTTGTGTTCCCTGTCTGGCTATGTTTCTCTCTGTCAAATAAATAAAATCTTTAAAAAAATTAAATACTTTTGTGCTTCAGAGGATACCATCAAGAAAGTGGGAAGGTAACCCCGAGAAAATATTAAGGGTCTAGAATTTTGAATATATAAAGAACTCTAACAACACAACAATAAAGACAAATAATATAATATAAAAAAAGGGCAAAGGATTTATAGAAACATTTCTCAAAAGAAGATATAAAAATGACTGATAGGTCCATATAATATGTTCAATATTGGCAATTAAGGAAATGCAAATCAAAGCAACAATGAGCTATCACTTCATACTCATTATCTTGGCCTATAGTTGAGAAGACAAGAAATAATAAGTGTTGACAAGGATGTAAAGAAGTTGAAACCCTTTCTTGTGGAAATATAAAATGGTGCAGCTGCTTTGGGCAACTGTTTGGCAGTTTTTTAAAAAGCTAAACAGAGTTGCCATCTGACTCAGCAATTTCACTCTTAGTTGTATAACCAAGTGTATGGAAACTATATATCCTCACAAAAACTTTTTTTTTTTTTATTGTTACTAAATTTTTTTTCCAGTGTTTCAAGATTCATTCCCCATTCCCCACACCCAGTGCTCCCCGCTTTAGGTGTCCCCAGTACCCACCACCAGGCTCTCCCATCCCTCCACCCCCCTCCCTCCAAGTCCCTCAGTTTGTTTCTGTGCTCAAAATCTCTGTTGTTTCGTTTCCCTCCCTAGA